>JAJOZX010010782.1:35000-45000 GCA_023014485.1 Bathynomus jamesi | reverse complement strand
GCAATTCTGGATGAATTATAAAAAAGGTTCTGGCAGAACCTTAAATTTGCTATATAACAGATATTTCAGACTTCTCCATAAATTTGTGGTCTGCAAGTAATCTTTTAGTGCATGGAGCTGTTTGACACTGAATGAGGAGATTCGTAGAAACCAATCAACCAGGGAAGTACTCCGGAGGGGACGTTAGGCAGGAGACGGGGAGTGCTGGAACTCCCCTTTCTCCTGTCACTGTTCTTTTTAGCTGATCTTTTTCCGTGTCTCATCTACCCTGTGAGCAGTCCAGCATACTCACACACACACACACTTCTTCCTCTATTCTTCTCTACACATACATTCATTTTACACACTACACAATCTTTTCAAAATGTATATAAAAAAAAATAAATGTCATCGTGAACCTCGGAGGCTTTGATTTTGGTTCTCTCTTTCTTATGAAAGGGGTGGGGGGCATTTTTGCGGGCACTCGCCCTTGGCCCTTCCTTTCTACATAAAAGAAACACCAGGTTTCCACCCAAAATGTCCCTATTTCTAAATAAATGTTCTAAGCTAAAAAAGAAAAGGAATCTAAACACAGACAAACGCAACAGGTGCGTAAAACGTAGGAGTTTATTAAGCTTAATTAAACATGTTCAGGATAATCGCCATTTTTCTAACACAATATTCAACCTTACGCAAATGTTTGACATAATTTTTGGAAGTAGCTCAGCTGGGATGTTATTGATTACCTCATAGACTTTGGTCTTTAGGCCTTCAAGTGTCTTAGGTTTGGTAGAATAGATCCCGTTTTTATGTAACCCCACAAAAACAAGTCAGAGGGTGTGAGGTGAGGGGAGTATGGGGGCCATTCAAATGGCTCATGAAGGGAGATTTGTCGCCCGGAAAAATGGTTCCTTAAAAAGTTTGAGTTTCACAAACATTGCTGAAACCATTGTGAATCTGGTAATGCAGTTATTTCTCTTACAAGACAAACTAATTAGTTGTGATTAGTAGAAATCTTGCAGCATCTGACGACATGAATTAGGAAAAGTTATTGATTTAAGAATGAAATGGTGAAAGAACGTTTTTAATATACAATATTTATTAGTTATTAAGTAAATGAAAGATTAGAAAATGTATAGGTATATGCAGAATAAAACCCCTAATCTGTTATCTTTCTGAAGAAGGGGTAATATATATATATATATATAAATTCGATTTTATTCTAAAAGGCCATATACATAATGTTATAATGTTACAGACCAACAAAGACCCTAGGATCCACTCATGGTTGGTCTACCTAACTGTGTTCGTAATTGTGTATGTCGTCCGTGGTGGCGGAGGGGACCTACAATTTTACGTGGGTTCCGAACCACAAGAACATAAGAAATTTATGCAAAAACTGCCTGTACATTGGCAACGACCAATTTTTGCATAACTAATTAATTATCAATTTAAACTAATTAATAATTATCAATTTAAAACTAATTAATTATCGATTTAAAACTAATTAATTATCGATTTAAAACTAATTAATTATCGATTTAAAACCAAAGATAGAATCTCTGGATCCAGAGGATCAAGTCATAATAGACTACTATCCACAAATATGTTACACTCTATATCTATTTATAACCAACATGCAAATATATCAGATCCAAAGAATCCAGTCAATTTCATTACGGTATCCATCAATACTAGTACCCTGCCAACGAAAAATAAGTCACGATCCATATCGATTGTGGACCAAGTCAAAATTTACATATACATTACAATATATATACTTAGGAGGAAAAGTGTAGGTGTGGCTGTAAAGACTGTACAGTAATGTAGAATGTGTGTGCACCCATATTGGGTCTCCCATTTAAAGGTGTTTGTGGGACAAGTGAAGATCATGAGTTTTTCACTACCTCACAGTACTATGGTGGGCACCGCTCGGCAGAGGAATCTCTTTAAATGGGGTGTGTAAGGACAGAGAGTATCCCCTAACCCAAGATGCTGCCTCCCTATATTCCACAACACTTGTGTTGAGCTGTGGGATCGATCACCACAAAGCCTTACTTTTACTACCTTAAACTATACCCAATCTATCAACATATTTGTCTAATCGATTTTTAAACATGTTTATAGAAGTGCTACTAATTACTTCTACCGGCAAACTATTCCAGCTATTTACTATTCTATGCGTAAAAAAGTTTTTGGCAACTGCTGTCTCGAACCTTCTACTTGTCAACTTACACCCGTTATTTCTAGTCCTATTATATTGAGATATTTCGAAAAAGCTATCTCTATCTACGTTATCGAACCCATTCATAATTTTGAAAACCTGGATTAGATCACCCCTTAGCCTCCTAATCTCGAGTGTTGTCAATTCTAACTCTTTAAGCCTATCCTCATACGACTTTGACCTAAGCGACGGAATCATCTTAGTTGCTCGTCTTTGAACTCTTTCGATTTTGTCTATATCTTTGCGCATATACGGATTCCAAAATTGAATCGCGTACTCCAAATGGGGCCTAACTAATGATTTATAAAGAGGAACTATAATATCGCGCGATTTGTACTCAAAATTTCGAGCTATAAAACCTAACACTTTGTTCGCCTTATTGACCGCGCTGTACTTTGTTTCGCTACTTTTAAATCACCAGTGACTATAACTCCTAAATCTTTTTCCTGCTCTACGCTTGTTAAATCTTTCCCTGACATACTATACGCAAAATTACCGTTACGCGAACCTATATGCAAAATTTTGCACTTATCCACGTTAAATCTCATTTGCCATGTGACTGACCAATCAACGATTTTATTCAGATCTTCCTGGATTTTACCTCTATCTTCGTCATTAATCGCCCTACCACCCAGCTTCGTGTCATCCGCAAACTTTGAAACTGTGCTGACTAGGCCGACATCTAAATCGTTAATATATATAAGAAAAAGCAAGGGGCCCAATACAGAACCCTGAGGAACGCCACTCGCTACATTAGCCCAACACGACTCCGCTCCATCAACGACCACCCTCTGTTTCCTACCTCGCAACCACTCTTCTAGCCAATTTATTACACTACATCGTGTTCTGCCTATCAGGCAGGTCCAACTCATGTGTCCCGCCAAAGTGTTCTATCCTGAGCTATCCTTTTCATCTCATGGTAGTTCCTGCCTGCCTTCAAATCATCCAGCATTGCTTTCCTTCTCCTTCCCCTCGGCCTTCTATCTTCATATCTACCTCTATCACCTTCAACAATCCTTCTCCTCTCAACACATGTCCGATCCATTTCTTCTGTCTTTCTCTTATCATCTTAATGAGTGTAGCTTATGATATGCAGAGAAAAACAAAAAATTATTTATTCAACCCAGCCCCTCTCCTTCACGCCCACCCCTACCCCACCCCACCTCTTCTATACAACAAGTTATGAGATATATGAACTAACCTATTATAATCTGCGGTTCTAGAACATCTTTCAGGGTTAGAGAACGGTTTGAGTGTTCTCCAACTAAAACACCAAAGAGATACATGTTATTGCATTATTATTTTATATTAATTTGTATATTCTGTATTTTATTGTTTGGGTATCCCTTGATATAACTGAGATTATACTCGTATGCCCACTGATCTGACCTCAGATAGAGCATGCGAAGGAATATACCATCTACTTAATTAAACGGACCCTAAAATATATGTAATAATCTCTCTTTTGTAAAATAGGCTGCTATTTTGGTACAATGATTGTTAATCGTTTGATGCACGTGGATGATTTAGTTCTTATTTCTCCATCTGTAAAAGGGATCAGCATACTTCTGAAAGGTATGGGAAGGATAATGACTTAAATTATAGTCCTGTTAAAAGTCATATTATGATTATGAGGACCAAGGCCTACAAGTATATAAAATTTCCTTAATTTCAATTGAATGGTATGGTGCTATCAGAAGTGACTCACACTAAGTATCTTGGCCACGTACTGATAGTCTTTCAGATAACTGTGATATTCTAAGGTTTTGGTGTATACTTTTTAGTATTTTTAATAGCTGTAAGTGGGGCTTCCACCCGAAGCCAAACACTTCAACTATGTCTGAACTTGGCCTAGTGTTGATTTGCCGCCAGGATTACGTTCTTTTGTTTTCTCCAATGGTCCAGTTTATTGTGTCATACCGACATAGGTTTCTTGTTGGGCCCATTGTCCGATGTAACTGCTGAGGTCCAGGGTTAATACCTTGACCTGGTGGGGTCCCCCGCGTTGATCACTTTGGTGAAGTTTCTTCTCCTCTGGGACTGAGAAAAGTTGCATCATTGCTCTCCTCACCCACCCTAGTGCGCAGTGGCGTACTAAGGGGGGTGCGAGGGGGCGGTCCGCCCCGGGTGACAGCCAGGAGGGGGGTGCCATCGGGAGAGTTGAAATACTAATACAAGTTTTCAAACCAAATGAAAAATTCGCCAAAGTAAGAAATTTTTTTTAAAATATTCAAACTATTACAACAGCTTAATGTTAATTTCCACTATAAAATAAATAGAATTGGACATTTCTATAGAGAGAAGAGTGAGAGTAAAGCTCCGAAAAAGGATGCCAGGAGAGATGGCAAAGGATGCTGGTCTCACATTGCCAGAGGAACTAAAAAGGGCTATGTTTGAATAGCTTGATCGCTTTCATCAAGAATTGGAGATTCGTTCTAAGGCAGTGGATCAAATTCTGTCAATCTTCGCTGTTATTCAGCCAAACACTTTGGTTGTTGCAACAGAAGAAGAACTTCGGAAGTATCATTGTATATTTAATATGTTGTTAATGTAAAAATGAACCATAAATAATTCCCATATTCCTATATTATCTTATTCTTCATGTAATTCTTGTATTCATTTATATAGTTCTTGTATCCATTTTAAGAAAAAGTATCCATTTTAAAAATTCATGTGTTATATGGTTCATGTATTTATATAATCCTGTATATGTATTCTTATATATTTAACTTTATATAATGCCTATACTCATATGTATGTACGTGTGTGTATTCATTTTTACATAAGGACCAAAATCGCCCAACGCGAGTTTGGATAAAAATTTTATTTGCTTTCTACTTTGCTAAATAATTGGTGACCTGTTGTTTTTTAAAATCTCATAATCATTTTTTTAGATTTCGCTTAATAAAGAATCCTGCTTAAGCTTTGCAGTGTTCATATTTTGTATACATTCTCTTTCGTTATAAAAGATGAGATCATGTCTTGCCTAAGCATTAAAATTGTACATCTTAAACCTTAAAATTTTACTCATATGCATATTTTAGTGTAAAGATGCATAGTCCGATTTCCACTTTTAGTTAACTTGGCAGATCATGATAACATCAGATCTGAAAAGTCGCGGTTTAAGATAAAAATATGGTTTCGTCTTCAAATATTTTGTTTACTCGTTCAAGCCTTACCACAGCTGAAAATTTATTTTATTTTCGAATATTGTGCAAAATAATACAGCCTTTTTAGCATTTAATAATAATGATGTTAGCAATTTTTGGGTATATAAACCCCAGTAAAAATCTTCCATTGTCATTCAGAAGCTAATTCAGAGGCTGAGCACTACCTGTACATTTTAGCAGTAAATTACAGTAAAAGATAGTTTTTATCTTATCCTTCGAGCCTTGCTCTCTTCAGAAGAACTTAGTCATTAAACTTTCCGGATACGCTATAAGAAGAGTCCGGAACTTTCAGCATTTTTAGTAGGTCTATCAGAGTCCTCCGAGCCACTATAGAAGAACTCGGAGAGTAATATAGAAGAAAACTACTGCAAGTCACACATCCGTTGCTGCCACCTAACTAGAACCCCCGTCAACTTCGAACCAACCCGGGCCATAGACGGAGGGGTTAACATTAATGCTTACTGCTTATTAAATAATGATATCAATTATAATAGCGAGCGTTATACCATACTATATTGAATTGGTGTTAATGCATTGGCATTGATAATTAATTGTCTCTGCGCTTGTCTGGGTTGATAATCTGATAACTCAATGAGTATCTGGTTGGAAAAAGTTTGAGAACCACTTGTTTGAAGCTTTTCTGTTGTAATAAATTCATTCATATATGCATTATGCCATTAGGCCATTCATTATGCAACTACAAAGTGTGAGGAAATGGACATTTCTATGGAGAGAAGAGTGAGAGTAAAGCTCCGAAAAAGGATGCCAGGAGAGATGGCAAAGGATGCTGGTCTCACATTGCCAGAGGAAGTAAAAAGGGCTATGTTTGAATAGCTTGATCGCTTTCATCAAGAATTGGAGATTCGTTCTAAGGCAATGGATCAAATTCTGTCAATCTTCGCTGTTATTCAGCCAAACACTTTGGTTGTTGCAACAGAAGAAGAACTTCGGAAGTATATTCCAAATTTGACTCAGATTTTCGGTGAATTCTCTGATGAAGATATCAGTGTGGAAATTGGACGACTTCGGAGGCATTTGGAAGCTGCCAAAATCAGCGTTGAAGAGGCAAAGAAATTGACAGCATTGCAGTTTCTGGAGTTTACTGTGAAATGGGATTTTTGTGAATCTTTTCCAAGCTTGTCACTGTGTTTGAGATTCTTTTTGACTGTTTGTGTATCTATTGCTTCATATGAAAGAAGTTTTTCCAAATTGAAATTGATAAAAAATTTCTTTCGCTCGACCATGAGTCAGACAAGATTGACAAATCTGGCTTTACTTTCAATTGAACATGAATATGCAAAGAAGGTGAATTTTGATGAGGTCATTGATCAATTTGCAGAAATTAAGGCTCGAAAGCAGAGACTGTGAATCCTCTCTATTTACCTTTGAAGAATAGGCTGAGCGTTGAGACTGAATTTCCTGTGTTTTTTGTATAAAATAAAATGCAGTATTACCTGTTCACTGAATTTTTAATGTCCTGCATTTTTCTTATTTCCAATTTGCTTATGACAGTACTGTACTGTTTAAAAATCTACTTGCAAACATAATATATTTTTATGTGTGTTTAAATTTTAAAATTATTTATGGGGGGGGGGCCAAAGGAAGGATCCGCCTCGGGCCAAATACTTTAGGTACGCCCCTGCTAGTGCGTAAGGGGTTGAGGGGACCTTTTTATTCTGGGCGACGTCCTGCCAGTGTGTGAGCTTTCCTTAGTATACATTATGTCCCGTTCTTGTTTGTGGAAAGTTAATACAGGTGGGAGGGGTTTCCCCCGCACCCGTCCCTTATTTTTAGTCGCCTTTTACGACACGCTGGGACCACGTGGGAAGTATTTTTAAATCACCTATGATAAAAAGACAGTGTAGACAATTATATGCTCAGGGAAATACTTTGATTAGAAAATTTCATATGTGTATATTAGATGTTAAGTTGATCGTGTTCAGAACTTTTTGTACTCCAGTGTATACATCTCATTTGTGGTGGAACGACAGGATGTATAATATGAGGAAATTGTATGTTGAACATAATAATATTTTTAGGAGTTTATTAAAAACTCCCAAGATTTATAAATGGTGCTCCTTCTAGTGCCAGTATGCTGTTTGTAGTCAATAAGGTACCTAACTGTGCCAGTGTCATGCGCAATTTTGTATATATATTTATCACTAGGCTTGGTGAGTCGGTCAATAAGATAATAGAAGCCATTGTTAGTGGACTGGTATCTGATATATTTTAGAGACCTCAAACCTGGAAGCATTGGCGGCGAAGGCTAACCATATGATCAGTATATAGCTTATAGTGTTTTATTGGCCTACATATTCATTGTCCAGAAAACCACTTAACCTTCTGTGGACCACTTGTATAATGTTTGTACCTGTTGAGTCTGAAATAAAATTTATTTGTTTGTTAGTTTGTTTGTCTGTCTGTAAAAGAGGAATCCCTCTAAATCGGAACTGAAGAAAGTGTATACATGGGTATTAAGAAAAACCCATATATATATATATAATATATATATATAGAGAGAGAGAGAGAGAGAGAGAGAGAGAGAGAGAGAGAGAGAGAGAGAGAGAGAGAGAGAGAGAGGCTGATGATGATCTACAGAAGCTAAGACTAACAAAGACCCTAGGATCCACTCTAAGGTTAGCCTGAGAGAAAGAAGAGAGTAGGGGGTTAAAAGAAGAGAATAAGGGGTTAAGTAAGTAGCAAAACCTATCATTCGTGGGTTAACATTCATTCAGAAAAAGAGAGAGAAAGACTCACCATCATCATCCGCCGGCCACTGCCGACAAGTCGGAAAAATAGTCGAAGAGAATAGGAAAGGGGTGAAAGATGAAAAGAAGTAAAATAAGAACGCTTACAAACCACGCAAACACAGTCTTAACTCAAACACTATCATACCATGCAAACTACAGCCATGCAAGTAAAGAGAAGATAAGAAAAAAAAGTAGGAAGAGTATAACAAAAAGTGGGTTAGTTTATGCTACGAGCTACATCTAAGTTCGTGTTAGTCTAATTTTTTTTTAATGTAATTTTGTTGCTGGCATATCACAGGCTGGCATGTCACAAGCTGGCATTAATCGTCAACAGACTCAAACCTCGACCATTACCTCCAGAGCTCCTGTTGCTAATTGTTTTATTATTTATCAATTATCATGATGATGATGTATGTATGTCTGTGTGTTTTATGTTCGTTTACACACACCTAAACGGCTAGGGTCATCTGCCCTTAATTTAGTATACACATTAAGGAAGAACGGAGAAGGCTTTAGTAACACACCTGCCCACCCCACCCCCCCCCTCTCCGTTGTGTTTCATTGTTTTCTGCTGCGCAAGACGCACCGGACATTCTAGTATATATATATATATATATATATATATATATAGTGCGCCGGTGAACTAATCTTCTCGTCGTTAGACGTACGGCTCTTAAATTAGTGCAAATGTCGTGAACCTGCGGCTCCGAAGACTCGTTCTTGTGGCTCTTAAATTATATATATATATATATATATATATATATATATATATATATTATATATATATATATATATATATTAAGTACTTAAATAATAATAAAGTTTAAAAAATATGAAATGAAACACGTATGAATATAATACATTACAATATTTTCGTTTCAAATATTAATATTATTGCTAATATATTCACATCACATTAATATTATTATTATTATTATTATTATTATTATTATTAATATTTTTTACTATCATTAATACAAGTCAGACAAGTTCCTTATATGAATGTAACTGTGTATTTATCGCTAATCCATTTAAGTGTTCTTAATATAATAGATCTTGATTGGTAGAAATAAATATTACAGTATTTTAATTACAGTATTACGATAATTTTTCGAACGGAACCTATTTTCATATATTTCTATTTGTGTAGTTTGGCTCTTAAGCTTTAGGCTTTACTGGGCTCTCATATTAATATTATAGGCTAAAAGCATTTCATATACAGTAGTTATCATTTGGTAGTTTAATTAGAAATAATAATAATAAAAAAGGGGTATTTATACCTGCCGCTCTTTATTCCTGATAATTTTTTTTATATATATATTATATGGCTTAATATATATCTTTCAAGTTTTGAAAGGTTCTCGACCCTGGGTTTGGATATGTATAAATTTAAAGATTACGAAAAATTTAATTGGATAGAATGCATTCGAGTTAACTAACTGGAATTTAATACAGTAAACTGAAGAATATATAATATATATATAATTATAATATATACACGGTGAACCAAAAGTAGGTGGACAGTAGGTTGAATACGGTTTGTGTTATATTATATTATAACTATGGTGTTCATTATAACTATGGTGTTTGTGTTATATTATATTAAATATTATAACTAAATTTATTTAAATTTTATTTTGTATTATAGTATACAAAAAAATTAAATATGTATTCTCAAAATAAACGTTATCATTTACTGTCCACCTACATTTGGTTCACCCTATATATATATATATAATATATATATATATATATATATGATGCAAACCCGCAAGGAAAAAGTAAAATTATTCCAAGGCCTTTCGTGCCTTCAACAGTACACCTCGTCATTCCCTGACGAAGTGTACTGTTGAATACACGAAAGATCTTAGAATCAT
>JAJOZX010010782.1:30000-32500 GCA_023014485.1 Bathynomus jamesi | reverse complement strand
GGTAACATTGCGGCGAAGAGAGAGAGATTGAAGACAGTCAGTAAGAGGCGGGGAATTGATGAGACGAAAAAGTCTTTGATTCCAGCCGGTTAAGTAGAGCTGTGTGTGTGTAGAGCCAACCCACACATGAGAAGCGTACTCCATACAGGGGCGGACAAGACCCCTGTACAGAGATAGCAACTGAGTTAGGGTGAAGAACTGTGGAGCTGGTACAGCACGCTTAACCTCTTAGAAGCTGTTTTAGAAAGAGAGTATATGTGAGCTTTCCAGGAAGATTGTAACGAATAGACAGATGATAACTGAGTTTTTAAGGCATTGAAAGGCATTGAAACAGAAGCATTGAAAACCACGCTTTCTACTATCTCTGTCCCAATCAAAGACAGTAGAAAGATCAGAGGTAAGGTGCGTCATAGCCGTTCTACGCGAAGCATAGAGTGACTGTTGAAAGGGACGCTTTGTGAAGTGGGTGGAAAAGTGAAGAGTGAAATCATCGGCATAGTAGTGGATAGGACAGGAAGTGCGACTTAATACATCATTGATAAATAAAAGAAAAAGAGTGGGTAATAGGACAAAGCCCTGAGGAATGCTAATATTAATAGCTTTAAGAGAAGAACAGTGGCAATCTACAATCGCAATTACAGATCGGCCAGAAAGGAAATCAGAGATGAAGGCAAAGATAGAAGGATAGAAACCGAGGGAGGGCAGTTTCGAAATGAAGGATTTGGCCAGACTCTATCAAAAGCTTTTAACATGTCTAGCGCAATAACAAAGGTTTCACCAAATCCTGAAATGAGGATGACCAAGCGTCAGATAAATATGCAAACAGATTACCAGTCGAGCGTCCTTTGCGGAACCCATACTAACGAGCTGAAGATTGTGAGAAGAGAGGTGTTGAATCTTCCTATTAAGGACAGAGTAAAAAATTTTAGAAAAGCAAGAAATCAAGGCAGTTGGACGATAGTTGGAGGGTTGAGAGCGGTCACCTTTCTTTGGGACAGGCTGAATGAAAGCGAACTCCCAGCAGGAACGAAAAGTACCAGATGAAAAACAAAGACAAAAGAGTTTGTTTAGGCACGGTGTCAGCACAGAAGTACAGTTCTTGAGAACAACAGGAGGGACCTCATCAAGATCGTACGCCTTCCCAGAGCTGAACCCAGATAGAGCAGAAAAAATATCGTTGGAAAATATTTTAATTTCAGGCAAAATTAAGTCAGGGGAGGAGGAGATGGAGGAACAGAACCGGAATCGTCCGGAGTTGAGTCGGAGGCGGAAGTTTGAGCGAAGAGTTCAGCTTTATCAGGAGAAGAGACGGCAACTGAGCCGTCGGAATGGAAAAGAGGAGGAAAGAAGAAGTAAATTTGTTGGAGAGGTTCTTGGCTAGGTCCCAAAAAGAGCGAGAAGAATTAGAATTGGATAGGTTTCACATTTTTACCTAATGAAGGAATTGGCGAATCGAAGAACAGATTTTGTACGATTCCGGTGTGTTCGTGTATATATATATATATATATATATATATATATATATATATATATATTATATATATATATATATGTGTGTGTGTGTGTGTGTGTGTGTGTGTGTGTGTATGTTTGTTTGCAAGCATGAATTTATCCAGTACGAATGTGCATAAGAATGAATTTTAGCCAATTTGCCATAAAATTACTATAATTAAAGTTCATTACAGATCCGAATTAAAATTAATGCGTGAATCCTAATCCGATCACATTTTCTTCAACTAAATAACAATGTCTGTTGCTTTGTTGCAAATTCGTAGCACATTTCTGCGTACAGTATATTAATCGCAATTAAACGCAAGTTTTCTTTCTCAAAAATTTACATATTATCGGTATTCTGAATTTCTATGGGTTCAGTCTGAGTAGAGCAAGTTTGAGAGCTTATTTGAATGTGATTAAAAACAACTAAAACACAAATACAATTATATTTGCACGTTTCAAAGGAGCAAATAGGAAGTTCAGGCGGAACATCTTGCTATATATGTGTGTGTGTGTGTGTGTGTGTGTGTGTGTGTGTGTGTGTGTGTGTAATTAAATAGAAAGATAATTTTATCATTTTAATAGTTTGCTGCATACAATTTCGTTTGAAATTTCGGATCACCTGAAGATCCGTCACCCCCAGCCTTTTTTAGTTAGCTTTATAAGGCTTACTAACGAAAATATCACGACCTAACCTAACCAATCGTCAAGGGCGTACAGTTGACCTAACGATTGGTTAGGTTAGGTCGTGATATTTTCCTTAGTTAGCCTTATAAAGTTAACTAAAAAAGGCTGGGATGACGGATCTTCAGGTGATCCGAAATTTCATTAGAACTGAATACGCTTGACGTGATAAAATGCCTGCGCACACACACACACACACACACACACACATATATACATATACTGTATATATATACTCTCTTCTTATTCTTTTATGAGTGGGGAGGGCGTTTTGGGCGGGAGTTCGCCGTTGGCCCCTCATTCCTGCCTAAAAAAAAAAATT
>JAJOZX010010782.1:0-27500 GCA_023014485.1 Bathynomus jamesi | reverse complement strand
ATATATAATATATATATATATATATATATATGTGTTGTGTGTGTGTGTGTGTGTGTTTGTGTGTGTGTGTAAAAACATAGGGAACCTTAATTTAGTCCAACACACAAAAAAAAACTATTTTTCTTCTCATTTATCTTTTCACAAAAGTTTCGGAATTTCTCTCTCTATCACTCGCCTTTATCGTAACCGAAGTTTTATTTTTGTATAGATAGACCTATATTTAAAGTACATACTGAAGTAAAATTTTATTTATATATATATATATATATATATATATATATAAAATGAATAAAACCACGAAGGAAAGGAAACACAAAACGGTGCTCAAGCGCTTTCGTCTAATGACATCCTCAGGAACACTGAAATACATAAAAGGTTACGGCCTATATATAGGTTACAGAAAGAAAAAAAAATATATAAATAAATAACATACATACACACAAACATATATATATATATATATATACAGGGTGGGCCGTAAGTTTCCATACATAGGAAAATTTAAACGTTTGTTTTTATGTTTCAGATACCCTAAGAATATGCGTTTGTAAGATCTTGTTTACTGATGAAGCAAATTTTTACGTCAATGGAGAGGTTAATCGGCAAAACATACGTTATTGGAGTAATGCTAACCCTAACTGGCTGAGTCCGACGAAGATGCAAGGTGCCGGTAAAGTGATGGTGTGGGCCGGGATATGGGGTGACAGAATTATTGGACCAATTTTTGTCAGTGGAAATCTTAATGCCGAAAGGTATCTTAACATGTTGCAAGAAGAGATTTTCCCATCCCTGCTAAACGAGGAAGGTAACTTCCCAGTTTACTTCCAGCAAGATGGAGCTCCACCTCATTATGGTCTTCACGTGCGTCGGTATTTGGATCAGCAGCAGCAGTTTCCGGATGCTTGGATTGGTCGGCGTGGTCCTGTGGAGTGGCCTCCCAGATCCCAGATCTCACCCCCCTTGATTTCTATCTTTGGGGGCACTTGAAGGCCATGGTGTATCAGGAAAGATACGAGACATAAATCATCTAAAGGAACGTATCACCAACGCCATTACAAGCATAACGTCAACTGTGCTAATGCGTGTTCATCAACAGTGGGAACACGTATTGAAATGTGTTTTCAAAACAATGGCAACCATGTAGAGCATTATATAAATAAAAAATGGTTGTCCATAAAAAAATGTTTATTTTTCCTATGTATGGAAACTTACGGCCCACCCTGTATATACATACATATCTACACACATACACATATATATATATATATATATATATATATATGCAATAAACAGAGAAGTAAAAATAAAACTTAAAAATTAAGGATTAGAGGATTAACAAAGAGGCATATCGATTTTAGCACAAGATCAAATGAGTTTAAAAAATAATACAAATTTATACTGGAGATACGCCCGGGTTTAACACTTTGCCTTTTTAGAGTCAAGTTTCGATATATATAAAAATAAATTGAAGATTAAAAGTTAATAAAGTAGCTTACAAGTTTACCAAAGATTTAGCGTCCTACCCTTTTTATCTAGATTTGTTTTGAAGGAATTCAAAACAACAGGATCGAGTTGAAAAAGACCTTTGCTTATGTTGAAGTTATTTGAAAGTTGAATAATGGCAGACTCAAGAATATTTCTATTGACAATGTTGCTCGAATGAAATAAAACTGAAGCATTATTCCAATCAATACAGTGGGATAACTCTGACAAATGGACAAAAAGAGCACTGGACAACTGTCCTGTTCTGACGGAATATTGATGCTGTTTTATACGTGTGTGCAAATCCTTTCCCGTCTGACCTATGTAAAAGGAATCACATTGTTTACACCTAATTTTATAGATAATGCCTGAATTATTGGTAGGGCTATTTTTTACTATGATATTTTTCACAATATTGTTATATGAAAATACTACATTAATATCCAAAAGTTTAAGTACATTAGCAATGCCTAAAAAGCCCGGGAAAAATGGAAGTACTAAAATATTTTTTGACAAAGTACGAGTGTTATTATTGACACGATAGAAAGTTCGTTTTGCCTTGTTGAGACAAGATTCCATAAACGCAGATGGGTAACACAGATCACTTCCAATACCGTTGATTTTTTCCACGGTATTGGAAGTGATCTGTGTTACCCATCTGCGTTTATGGAATCTTGTCTCAACAAGGCAAAACGAACTTTCTATCGTGTCAATAATAACACTCGTACTTTGTCAAAAAATATTTTAGTACTTCCATTTTTCCCGGGCTTTTTAGGCATTGCTAATGTACTTAAACTTTTGGATATTAATGTAGTATTTTCATATAACAATATTGTGAAAAATATCAGAGTTAAAAATAGCCCTACCAATAATTCAGGCATTATCTATAAAATTGGGTGTAAACAATGTGATTCCTTTTACATAGGTCAAACGGGAAAGGATTTGCACACACGTATAAAACAGCATCAATATTCCGTCAGAACAGGACAGTTGTCCAGTGCTCTTTTTGTCCATTTGTCAGAGTTATCCCACTGTATTGATTGGAATAATGCTTCAGTTTTATTTCATTCGAGCAACATTGTCAATAGAAATATTCTTGAGTCTGCCATTATTCAACTTTCAAATAACTTCAACATAAGCAAAGGTCTTTTTCAACTCGATCCTGTTGTTTGAATTCCTTCAAAACAAATCTAGATAAAAAGGGTAGGACGCTAAATCTTTGGTAAACTTGTAAGCTACTTTATTAACTTTTAATCTTCAATTTATTTTATATATTCGAAACTTGACTCTAAAAAGGCAAAGTGTTAAACCCAGGCGTATCTCCAGTATAAATTTGTATTATTTTTATAACTCATTTGATCTTGTGCTAAAAATCGATATGCCTCTTTGTTAATCCTCTAATCCTTAATTTTTAAGTTTTATTTTTACTTCTCCGTTTATTGCATATATATATATATATATATATATATATGTGTATGTGTGTAGATGTATGTATATATATATATATATGTATATATGTTTGTGTGTATGTATGTTATTTATTTATATTTTTTTTCTTTCTGTAACCTATATATAGGCCGTAACCTTTATGTATTTCAGTGTTCCTCAGGGGTGCAGTGCCAATTTTATAGGTGCCGGAGCTCTGGTGGGCCTGACAAAAGCCTGCCATTTCCTATCTGTTTCTATATATGCCACACGATGACTAAGTATTTCGTGTTTGCACTCACTAATTATCATAAAATAAATATAATTATCAAGCAAATAAAGAAAAAAGAGCAATCATGTATTTTATCAATTTAAGAAGTTAAACTACTTAGTGTTACCAAATACCACCAGTGGGAAGTTTCACAATAATTTCCACAAAGGGCAGGCGTGTGATATGGTTTCGGGGGTCTGAAGCAACTCTTGTCCTAATGTCATCTGCCGATCTGTGGTACCGCAGCCATGATATGGCATATGGCTCAGGATTCCACTGAACTAGAGGAGGTCATGTAGTTTAACAAACATAAGCGCTGATACATGATTTATGAGAATTCTTGAGCGTGTTGTTGTTATTATCAAGTTCATGTGACTGAATCCCCTCTCACACTCAGCAGTACTAATAGGAATAACTTGTGAACAGCTCAGTAATGGGTGTAAATCTTGGGGATGCGGCGCCCATGATCTTCCACATAGTCTCTAAAGGCATTCAGTACAGAGTAAGAAGAAAGCTTAAACCTCTTACAGAGAGATGAGATTTCAGCTTCTCCGTAATTAGGTGGTATTTCATCAGGCCAGTAGTCTTTTTCAAGGACATACATTTCATTTAGCAGTGATTTATCATAATTTGAGGTTCAGAAGTTTGAGAACCTTTCATGGATGTTGTCGTGAACATCGGTGCTGCAAATTGTTCACAAGACTAGTAAGAAACTGTTGATATTAATTGAGACAATGATTTTGTTGCTTGTTATGGTAATTCTTCCTCTTGCAGAGGTGCCGGAGCGGCGCTCCGGCACGCTCCGGCTGCACTGCACCCTGGTGTTCCTGAGGATGTCATTAGACGAAAGCGCTTGAGCACCGTTTTGTGTTTCCTTTCCTTCGTGGTTTTATTCATCATAAATATTTTTCACGTGTTACTTTCGTGAAATAATTTTCATATATATATATATATATATATATGCCATTTAACCGTTAACTTTGTTTGGTTTGTTAATTTTCACTCTTTTCAAGTGAAATTTTGATAATAGGCCCAGAATCGTTGGTGGAATGTCAATATTTTTATGATTGTTATTTTATTACATTTAATTTTATTTACTGAAAAAGAATCGTCCAGTGAAGATTTTATTTTAGTTTGTAGAATGATTCTAATATAATGTAGATTGAATATTTGGTTGGTATGACGTTTGCCAATGAAGGTGAAGGATTGTAACGTTACTGGTGATTACTGAAGGATAACTGTGTGCGCCGTGCTAATACCCCCCCTCCTCATCAGGTTAAAAATAGCAAAAACCATACAGATTTTAAAGACATTTCTCTCTAGTGGATGAAGGGGTGTTCGGGTATGTATTTGGTTTTGATGAAATGCCTTTGTGTTCAGTGACGTTTACTATACGTTGGCGAGAAGAACTACCAATATAAGTAGCGGAAACGCTCTCACAGGTACATAGATATACCGCCGATGAAACGAAGACTTTTGAAAATTGTTCCTTGTGGTTAAATATACATTTTATTGTTTGTTTATATGTAAAAAAAAAAAATATTAAAATTAATCTCTGAAGAAAATATGTTTTGAACGGGGTACTTAAATCTTTTTTTGAGTTTGATATTTAGGCAGTGTTAAGGAAACTCAATACATTTTCTTTTTTAATCTTCTTTTAACAGAAATGCAATTATCAACTATGTCTATATTCCTTATTCAAAAAATTTATTGATTATTTCTTGAATGATTGATTTCGGGAAGAATTTCGAATGGAAAAGTTTTGATTACGTTTCTCGTTTTTTGAGTACCAATTCAGATGACGAAAATTTTTTTAAAAGTTCGATTTAATAGGATTTTTATGCTATTAATTTTATATAATTTTATATAAAAGCAATATGAGTAAAGTGGCCTAATCGTAAGCATATATATATACATATAGGGTGTCCAAAAAAAACTATATACTCTTTATAGCATCATATATTTTATAATTAAAAAAAAACCAAACAATATATTGTTATAGCAATTGCCAATGAAAAGTAAATTAGTAATCTAAGTGATCAAAATGTTATAGCGAGTTGTTTGCATATAAAATTTAATTAACTACGCCAAGTGCTCAAAATGTTCTCCGGCGGCATGAATGCACTTTCAATACAACAAAATCGTGTATATATATATATTAAATGTTAAAATTAAATATTGATGTTAAAAATGCTAATTAAAACTCTAAAACATATTGTTCCAGTTCAAAAAAGGGTAAATACATAAATTTACGCTTGTTTGAGACCCCTCAAAATTTTTGTCTTGGACAAAGGGACAAAAAATAAAATAATTTTTTTTTTTTAATTCTTGGTTTCCTCACGCAGACGCACTGAAAAGAGCAAGGTAATAATTCTGTTTAATAAAATAAAGGACCTATGGTAGTCTCGTGCTGTAAATGAAGGTAAACAAAAGCTACTGAAAACAAAGACTGAAAATATACAGAGCTGACTCATAACTCTACAGTACGATGCTTTCGTATAAAGCATGTAATTTCACCTCACCCAAAATGTTTTAAGTCATGCCGTCTTTTTTTTTTTTTGAGAGAGAGAGAGAGAGAGAGAGAGAGAGAGAGAGAGAGAGAGAGAGAGAAATTTTGTGAGCTCAAACAAAAATAAAGGTGTTGCGACGAAATTTTTGGTTTCGTGTTACAAAATGATTTTTAGTACTAATAACTTTGGCTGTTGTAAACACATATTTATTTAGTCGATGGAGCAAAATCTTCGTATCTGGTTTTTAAACAGTCTGTTGGTATTTGAGAATAGGTTTGTTTTGAAAGTAAAAAAAATAAATTATTTTAAACCAAAAAAAATCATATTTGAGCAATTCACAAATAAAAATTTATATTTCAAGATCAAATAAAGATTTTGGTCTCAAAATCTGATTTAAAAAACTTCATCACGCAATTTTGGTTTTACATTTAAGTAATTTTATTTTAGTTTCTGGTATTGTCACAAAATGTTTACATATGTGGACAATCGGGACTGTATGATAGTCCCAATGACAAAATTTAAGGGATAAAATTGTTTAACTTAAACAAATTATGTTTATTTGGAATGTGATCCTCAAATTTATGATGCGTTAAATCGAATTTCCTGAAATTTTATTTTTGTGTTAGAATAATACATGTATTAAATTAAGCACATTATACAATATATAATTTCTGACCACCCGTGATAGGTCGTAATTTCTGATTCTACGTTAATCTGTATGTCTGAGGTGGAGTAACGAGCTTGACCTTCGTCAGAATAAACGGTGCTGGTTAAGTATGCGGTCTACCATCTGAGTTCTGGTTAAGTGTGCGGTCTACCATCTGAGTTCTGGTTAAGTGTGCGGTCTACATCATCTTAAATTACACTTTTATAAATGTATTTAAGGAAAGGAATTAAAATATAAGAAATTTAGTTCAAGAAATATATTTAATTACAAAATTTATTTATTAAAAGAAACCAAAAAAAGTTTGTAAAATTTTTTTTTTTTTAAATGTTTTGCAAACTCTTATATTAGGCATTACTGTGTGTATGCAGTGCGGATATCATTTAAGAAGGCTACGAACAGATCCTCCTCTTCCTTTCTTAGCATTTTCCAACAAAAATGGTTTAAATGAGATTGTAGCATTTGCACAGGAATGCCCCTTTTCTTCTTTAAAATATCTATTTTTGCATCTAGCCAAGAACGTTCCATTGCTTGCGTATGTGCGCCAGTTGCAGGATCCACATAATGTCTCTGGTGATTAATGTCTCTGGTGATGCGGGGGTGCAAGCAAACAGTTTTTAACAGATGGCTGAAATAAACGGTGCTGGTTAAGTATGCGGTCTACCATCTGAGTTTTGACAGAATATTTTCGTTAAAACTAACGAAAATATCACGACTTAACCTAACCAATTATCAAGGGCGTACAGTTGATCTATTAGTAAATAGTAAATACTATTCCAGAAACAAACAATGTTATAATTAATAATAGATCAACTGTACGCCCTTGATAATTGGTTAGGTTAAGTCGTGATATTTTCGTTAGTTTATATGCTGTCAAAACTCAGATGGTAGACCGCATACTTAACCAGCACCGAATAAACAATTCGGCCGGAAATAAAACCAAGGTAACCAAAGTGTGTATATACAGGGTGGTGCAAAAGTCTGGACCCATAGGCAATTTACTATATAAAAAATATCTTTCGATTTTTATAATAGTTTTTATAATTTAATTTTTGTTTATAATTTTACTAAATATTTTTCAGATTGTTACCCTATGGCAGACAAGTTAACAATAGCAGAAAGAATAGAGCTTGTGCTTTTGTACGCAAAAGAAGGAGCCACCTCACGTTCAGTCGCAAATTTCCTTATGCCTCGATTATACGAAATACCATTACACTTATTGTAAATTCTGAACTACAACGTTAAATTTAACATAATTTAGTCACTGGTGTATGGTTAATTAAATTTCATTTCATAATAAACTTCCTGCAGGCCACACTTTTTTTCCATATAAACCGCCTATGGGTCCAGACTTTTGCACCACCCTGTATATATATAAAGATAATGTTAAAAGACATTCTAAAATAATTTTCCAAACATTGGTTGACACAAATATTTCCTTGAAGAATGTCATCGCTCGCCAAAATTGAAAATATTTTTATTCCCATTCATTTCTGTAACAATATAAGCAACGGTCGAGAAAACAAACCTAAGAGTTTCTCCAAACGAAAAAGTCAATAAATCTCTCGGAAGAAAGAAGAAATTATTATCGTGTAATTAATTTTGAAACTTCCTTCTTATATATTAAAGTATTAGAGGATATAAATTATTTGCTACGTTTCCTACTGTATCTTGCTCGAAATGTATCTACAAAGACTCAATTATTTTGATAAAATAAACGTTGCTTCACTCTTTCTTTATGGACGCTTCCCAGTCTTTCAATCTTGTTTACGGACGACTCCATCCAGTCTCGATATTAAGTCGAGGGATGTTCGTTATAGATGGGCTAAAAGCTATTTCACCACGGACTCCCAAACTGCCACTGCGTCTTTGACACTTGATATAACGTAACTAGTCTCATTTCCAGAAAGGAATAGTATTTGATTGTATTTCTCTTGCCGATGATGCTCCACGATAACGACTCTGTTAACGTGAGAACGATGACGTTAAGAATAAGGAATAGAGTACAAAAATTATTTCGGTCTTTGTTAGTAGTATAGCAGAAAAAGGGGAGAGTGCAAGAATGTTGCAGGTTATTATGTAATGTTGCAAAGGGGGATGGGGGTTGTTGCAAGGGGGGGGGGTGTTTGCAAAAAAAAAGAGAAAAAAAGAAAAAATACCCCAAAGGGGGGATGCTGCAGGTGCAACAAGGAAAACTTGGAGGCGGCGTTATCCCCCAAGATAAAGAAGGAGGAGAGAAAGGAGGAGGAGAGGTGTTCACCTGGCAGGAGCCAAGTGCACAATAAGACTTCAGCCGAGTAAGCGTTGTTTTATAGGCTCCTAATCAGCCAGTTGGCGTAAATGGCTTGAGTTGCCAGATACCGCAATACCATTGTATACATTATTATAGACTCCTAATCAGCCAGTTGGCTGTAAATGGCTAGAGTTGCCAGATACCGCAATACCATTGTATACATTATTATAGACTCCTAATCAGCCAGTTGGCTGTAAATGGCTTGAGTTGCCAGATACCGCAATACCATTGTATACATTATTATAGACTCCTAATCAGCCAGTTGGCTGTAAATGGCTAGAGTTGCCAGATACCGCAATACCATTGTATACATTATTATAGACTCCTAATCAGCCAGTTGGCTGTAAATGGCTTGAGTTGCCAGATACCGAATACCATTGTATACATTATTATAGACTCCTAATCAGCCAGTTGGCTGTAAATGGCTTGAGTTGCCAGATACCGCAATACCATTGTATACATTATTATAGACTCCTAATCAGCCAGTTGGCTGTAAATGGCTTGAGTTGCCAGATACCGCAATACCATTGTATACATTATTATATACGCCTAATCAGCCAGTTGGCTGTAAATGGCTTGAGTTGACAGATACCGCAATACATTGTATACATTATTATATCGCCTAATCAGCCAGTTGGCTGTAAATGGCTTGAGTTGCCAGATAGCGCCATGTATTCTCTAATCGAAGACTGAGTTGCCAGATACCATTGTATACATTATTATAGACTCCTAATCAGCCAGTTGGCTGTAAATGGCTTGAGTTGCCAGATACCGCAATACCATTGTATACATTATTATATTTCGAATACCGGTAGTAGAAGGCATAACAATTAAGTAAAACACATTGCATCATTCTGGTTATTATAATATAGAAAATAAATATACATTTCAATTGAGGAATATGCATATAACAGTACAGGAAATATATACACACAATTATGGTGATATATAAAATAAAATATACATTTCAAATAAATATACACTTCAATAGAAATATGTATATAACAGTACAGGAGAAATATACACACCACACACACACAACACACACAATTATGGAGATATATTTATAAAATAAATATACTTTTCAAATAGAAATAAATATACATTTCAATAGAAATATGCGTATAATCAGTACAGGAGAAATGTCAAGCAAAATATAAATACAATTAACTTTTTTTTCAAAATACTAAACTCGGTCTTAATCGAGTTTACAATTACATCATTATTGCTCTGCATTACGCAGTATATGCGGCTTAATAATATTTCACCGCTTAAAGTATAGGGAAACCTGTATTCGATATGAAGGGCTTTCATATCGTTCAGTACTATTTTTGTTCCCACTTTACAACCGGTTGGTAAGTCATCTTTAAATACGTCTAGAATACAATCAAAAGCACGCACAAAGAGTTCATCGTTAGCTACATTATTAAACACAAGTTTATAAGAATGCTTTTCCAATCGAGGGTTTATTTCTACCGACTCGAGCTTTTCAATCGTGAACTCACTCAACATAGCGGCAATTGAAATAATCTTCTAAATCGTTACGACAACTGCACGTTATATAAAGAAATAGTTCTTCAGGGTGAACGGTGTAGGTGAGCTCAGCCTTGTACCGATCAATTGCTTTGTACCAAAGTTCATGGTATTTCAAAGAGTCTAAACTTTTTAAATAAACATCCAGCACTAGACAATTCTCACCAGCCCTACACTCGGTAAACCCATCGAGCAGAGCGGTGTATGCGTATTCAAGTACTGTATCAAAATAAAACATATCCGTAACACGCGCGTCTAATATAGGTTTCAGTTTACGGAATCCGACGATTTCAAACATTCTGTCGAGGATGAAACGGTTTCGCGTAGGAATAAGAGCGTTATTATCAGAAGCATTCTTCCACATCAGCCTTATATCAATGCACGGCCGATCGTTATTTATACACAACGTACATACAACGGCGTATGAGGGTGCGTCACTAATCTGCTCTCTTCTTGTACCTACGTTAGCAGGTATTTTATAACGATCTTCACTCCACTTCTCAACTATCACAAAGATTCTATTCATCTCCTCGATACTTAAATAAACCCGTTTGTTTGTCGGTCTACATTCCGTTTCCAGTACATAGCTAATGGTACCGGAATTACGCCTGAACACGCGCAACGATTTCGTCACGGACACATCGTACGAGGCGTTGAGAATGCTGCTCAAAGGAAGTTCCATCGTATTCGAGGAGTGCACGTCCACTCGGCTCAAGCTCTGAGATAACTATGAGCCGTGTGAGGCACGCAGGTAGGCAGGAATGGTTCGACGGGCGGCTGACTCGATGATACGTGAATGGGCTTGTTCCGCGAGTCGAATTGTTGTACCGGTACAAGAATATCACTACCAGCCTACGCACCAGACATTTTGGATAAGAACTAGGAACGTTTTACTAAACATCTCCACACTCCGGCGCACTATTTGAGAGGAACATATGTTCATATTTTTCCTTTCTGCCCATCAAACGATACTCGTCTCTAAACTCTGTTAAAAATTCACGCAGGGCACTAGCCACAACCTCACTACGAACCTCATCATGATATACGTTAATATAGTGATAAAAATACTTAAGATTGTCCATGATCACGAGATTCACATTTCCAGTCATAGGGTATGAGTAATCGACATGGTGTAGCATGACGTAATACCGCTTGTCACACCACCCATCAGCAAGACTCATTATCCATACCGGCTGCTTCTCTTCTGCACGCGTTGTTTCTTTTACTTCACGGTGTATGTGAGACTTTATAAAGTTTAGCTCTGCAGTATACTTCAGCACATCGTCTGTGCAACGAAAGCCTTCAACGGTCTCACCAGAACACCGTAGAGTATTTGTACATCTTGGAACTTCGCACAATCCAATGTGTTTTTAAAAGAGGCATAGGAGGGAGAATAGGAAGTTTTTCGGTATCCACCACATCCTGGCACTTTACTGAATACCATTTCGTAAACGTTGTACAAGCAATATTAAAGGTAGCCATTTGAATACACGTCTGATCTGAATACACGTCTGATCTCTCGGGCTTACTGCGGTCGACTGACCACGCAGGGACTCCCAGATAGTAGCATGACTCACGGTCTTACAGTGGGCGGAGCTTAGAACTTTCACCTGCACACACACACACACACACACACACACACACACACACACACACACAAAGGAGAAAGTGAAACGCTATTTGAAACATGATTTATTTAATAAACGAGATATTCAAGTTATATATATTTACAAATGCGATTTAATAAACGAGATATTCAAGTTATATATATATATATATATATTTACAAATACGATTTAATAAACGAGATAGTCAAGTTATATATATATATATTTACAAATAGATACGATTATATACAAGACGTGTGAGTTAGAAGCATCATTGGTATCCAAAGGGTACGGTATCATAGGTACCAGGTAACTGGTAACGTTTCCTATAGGTGTTACGGCACACCATCGTACCCCTAAGTTCCTTCACGCCCCCAGCTTCTGCGCCCGAAAATTGTGGGTGCCTACAATTAGTTGGGGAGGTTGTTCATCCAAACATACTAGATCCTTCAGCGACTCAAAGTTAACAACCTCCCGATTCGCATGGTTGAGCGTAATACCCTTTGCCTTCACGATATATTTCATTTCCTCCCCCACCCTGACCCGTACCCCATAAGTCTTAGGTCCTGTTGAGGCAAAAGAGTCGGCGTATGCGTTGTCCCCATACTCATCCTTGATCTCATCAGTGAGCTCGCCGAGGAACTCCCCAATAGTGGGCATGTATTCACCTCCCTCTCTGTGAATATCACGCTATCTGTATCGGCATACAATACTCTCCGCCCAAGAGAATGCAATAGACCCCAAAGTTTTATACGGGCGTAGGCTGTTGTGAAGCTGGCCACAGGTATGTTTGTAACCCTTGAGGTATCTGTGGCAAATTCAGTGTTGTTGTACTTTATTACGTAAGTATTACCTACATTTACGATCTCCATGACCTCTTTATCGGGGGCATTGGCATAATCCCAGACATCGCTATAACTTTGTGCCAAATGAATGCTCCCTCTGCCGGTATTCTGCGCAAATTTTCCCCATAGACTGTTTAGACAACTTTGCACTAAAGCGCTTGCCAGGATTCTTTACAATTTGGACACGATCAAGTTGTATACCTTCGCGATCGCGGTAACGTTGAATATAGGCAGACTTTTCATCTTCGGTATCAACTCCTCGCGGATACCCTGATGCCTCAACCTTATCCTTCAAAAAGGTGTTTATATATGGTGTGAAAAGGTTGGGTAGCTTCTGAAACCTCCACACCTCATGTATCTTCAGTATTCTATAACCATGGCGCACGGCTAGGGCCAACTCAGGACTTGTATATACGCCTCTGATCTTACGCTGGTGGGGTATATGGTTACATTCGCCGTTATCCTCTTCCGCGCACTTCACGCACAGGGGAAACATGAGCTTGTCGTCGATAACGACAGGTAAGATCGGCATCCATAAATTGCGTGGGGGGAGTACGTCTACGAAAGAGAGCCCAAAGTAACGATCATTCAAATTTTTTGAAAATTCATTGATGGAGGGTAGGCTAGGTCCCACCAGTTTCTCAGGAGCGCCCACGGGGTACGGATTGCTCTTCATCACGTACGGGTATAAAGAACAGAAATCGTAGTAATGGAGCTTCACGCCCTCCGTAGGTGGAAGTATAGTCTGAAAGGATTTGTACGTCCTCCAAACAAGCTATCACCACATTTGAGAGGATCCAGCACCATTGAACGCTTGATCGTTTTTATTTCCTCACGGTACACCTCATCTGTCTCCATCCGTGCATCATATTCATGCTCCCACAATACTTTGTGAGTGAACTGTGATCCTATAAGTTGATCGCGGGTGCGGGTCGATGCAAGACAGTCGGCAGGAGACCTACCGTGGATATCTCCGGTGATTCCGCACTCAGGACGGGGGCATCCATGCCACCAGCAACCGTTAAAGGAGTACACAGTCTTCACACCAGTGACACGGTTTTCACTTAACCCATCAACCCAAAAAACACGTCCATTAATCTTAATGGGTACTTCACCCGTGTTGCGGGCGTGCTTTATGTATACACCTGTCTGTTGCTGTAGGTGTATGAGCCAGTAAATAGCCTTGTGCCCATAACTGCGGGGATTGTTTCGGTGAATAATGGCTAAGGTGTCTTTCGGCATGAAGTTATTCTTGAACACCGTAAAACATAATGATGCGATGGTGGTTGCGACTTGCAGTGGATCGCATTTGAAACGGGCTATGTACATCCTTCTAAAGGCCTGGAAACATACTCTAAGCACGCGCACATCATTCACGCAATAACGCTCACATTCATCAGCTATATTATAAGGGTTACTTTCATTAAAACTGTCGTAGTATCGATCAAAGTCTTCACGTTCATCCATACAGTCAAAATAATGTTTGGGGGGTGGTGGGCCTACGTAGTTTAAAGTCTCGCTTCTGAGGAAAGTGTAAGGGAAGTATCCTTTGGAAACTTCAGCTGCTACTCCCATCACCTTGGGTAGCTTTGCTAATTTACAAGGTGTGAATAATAAAGTATCTTTAAATTGTACATTGCCTCTTATCTGCATCTGTATTAATTTGTTGCCTCTTTTCAATGGATCACCTGTAAATATCTCAGAGGATTCGTGTTCAAGCAACTCCTTATAAAGGAACTGCGTGTCAAACTTTGCCCCGTTATGGGCGAGAATATACACAGTCATTTTTTTAACTTGTCGGCTAACTTGACAATATAGGACACAAATAGTTTCACAGGACTATCGCTGACATTCGTTTTAAAAACGTTTGTCCGTTTACCACATTTGGAGCACTCGTCACATTCGATATCCATACACTCATCACAGATAGTCTGGCTCACAAGTAAATGTGGAATTACCTCTTTGGTTTCAGCGTTCGTATATGTTTCTATATCGTAGTATACAGTTATACAAGGGTTATTTTAGGCTTAGCATCTTTCATATAACATACATGCTTTACTCCATCCGCCTTATATTCCTCCTGGCATGTAGGACAGTGAATTACGTCACACTTGTGCTTAAATTTTCCCCAATTATCCATTGTGTGAAACATACCACATTCACAGATTCTCATTTTCCTGCACGTGCCAATTGATTTATGGAAATCAAAACAGCTATTATTGAAAAATGTGCGTCTACACACATCACAGTCTCTCTTCTCAGCTTCAACTACACGGCTTTCACATTTGGTGCTTTTACACTGCTCACATACCATGTGACATTCTTTACAATGTCTCACTATATCATCCGCAAACTCGAGGCACCCCTTACACAAATCATGATGTCTCCCATATTTTCGACTTTTGTCATAACTCGCGTAAAGCCACCTTATATTACGGATGGGGAGATACGTTGTCCCTGACAATCCTAAAATAAGTAGGGGCCTTGTACGATCTCTCACACAGCTTTTAAAAACATACACAGTCCTACGACGATCATCCAACCCAAACACAACTATGCGGACATTCATTTCCTGTTCTACCCTTCTCAGCTCTTCAGGACCCATATTACAGTCAAATTCAAGTTCACAGTCTACAGCTAGTTTACGGGCACGCTCCACGACTGTAGGCAACCAAATTTTTTGAGTTCGTGTATTTTGTACAGTAAACATACGTGCTAAGAGTACTGCTATAAAGCCGCAACCACGATCGACGTTTATATGCCGTCTATAAATAGCTTGAGAATTGAAGTTAAGAGTATACGGTATGGCACTATGACCCGCAACACGGTATACATGGTCAATATTTACCGTGAAGTTGTCCATATTGAAGGCTATACTACTTTGGGCGGCTTGCATTATACGCCCTAATATATATTCTACATCTTCAGCCGCCAAACGTCTAAATGGCACTATCACCCAATAATCGTCTACATCACCGTCATCTGACCCGAATCCAAAGGACAGACTCGTCCTGACTTCACGCTCGTCACGATTCTGAAGAGCAAACTCTATAATATGCTCTACAACCCGGCGTAGTCCGCGCTCAATTCCACTGCTATACATGACTCTAGGGTCGACCCTGACTCTATACCGATTTCTAGTCAAGGCTGGGGTGGGGGCTGCGGATCGCACCAATTCCAGCGTTATACCATCCTCAACAGAACGGGGGGCGGCGGATGAATTAGTGGATATATTAGCGGAAGGTGCTGCTGATGGGGGCCCTGTTGCGTAGGAGGTTGATGGTTGGGGCTCTATTATTGTAGACTTAACAGAACGGGGGGCGGCGGATGAATAAGGGGATATATTAGGTGCTGCTGGGGGTGTTGTTGCGTAAGAGGTTGAGGGTTGGGGATCTATTACCGCTGCAACAGACGCGTATTTCGGTCGCTTTATACCTGGCGTGGGTATCTCATACCTCCGCTTTGGACGTTACCGGTATCGCTGGTGAGGGTTCAGGGGAGGAGATCACAACTACACTGTCGTCGAGGTCATCCGTAATGAGGGGCTGCTCTACCTCATCGTCATTCACGGTTCTGTGGGAGAAGAAATATAAGGAACAACACTCAAAATTTGTAATATTTTGTAAATGACCCACTTAGGAGTGTGACGTGTTAGAAATGGACTGTAGAAAAATTCAGATTCACGAGCCCATCCACATGTATTATATCTGGACCTACAGGATGTGGTAAAACTGTGTTTATGCTTAAAATCATTAAAGAAAAGGGGGAGATGTTCTCGAAATTTGTGCATAAAGTTATATGGTGCTATTCGACGTATCAATCAGTGTTCAACGATTACCAAGATGATATTTTGTTCCACAAAGGCGTATATGACGTTAATTCGTTAAAGGGAAATGAACATACAATCATTGTAATTGACGATCTCATGTTGGAGATGGATAAAACGTTTGCCGAGACATTTACAGTATTCTCCCACCATCTTAACATAAGCGTGTTCTTCATCAATCAGAATCTATTTTTCAAAAATAGATAATGCGCGATGTGTCGTTAAATACGCAATATCTAGTCTTATTCGCGCAACCACCACCACACTCTGCGCGCTTCAAAATCAATGATTTGTAAGGCTGTCGCGTTCGGGGAATAAATTCGCAAAGGGTTTTGAGCAAGGATGGACACGCGAGATTTTTAAAGTTAGGGCTGTGAGACCTAAAGGTGAGATAATGATGTATTACATTGAAGATTTGAATGGGGAAGAAATCTCAGGAGGCTTTTACCGCGAGGAATTGCAGAAAGTTGCGTTTAATTTAGAAAAAAATGTGTTTAAAATTGAGAAAATTTTAGGAAGCAAAGGTTCAGGAAGGAGAAAAATGTACCTGGTGAAATGGCTAGGGTACCCAGAAAGCTTCAACACCTATATAAAAGCTGATTCAATAATGAAGCTTAAATAGTATGCAACATGGCTCCTAACCATTTCTACGTCACACTCCCGTCCTCATCGTCCCTGTCTGTACACCCTAACAACACACTAGCCAACTTTGTGACAGAACTCCATGGGCACATTGAATTGGGTCGTGATTCGTATGAGGTGGGGATATGCGAAATTCAGCTGGACACCGTCTTTTTAAATATTGAACATAAAGAAACCGTTTTTACGATTCTTAGAGACATTGACGAGTGTGAAAAAGCTGGGGTAGCTATGGATGAAACTATGCGCATCGCTCGGACTAAGATTGCACGGTATTACAGTACAGAAGTAAGACTAGGGCCGGGTCAATATGGTTCGGCCGAGGATGTTGTGAGAGGCTTAAACGTAAGTTTAAGAAACTCAAACCTTACGAATGATTTAGTATATGAAATCGTAAACAACCCTACACATACACTAATCCTAAAATCAAAGACTAACAGACGTCTTAAAGAACATAGAAAGTTCAAAATTCTAACCAACGGCCGATATAGCGCAGCCTTCCAAAGAGACACATTTCACGAGACACAGTATAACTTGTCCAGATTAATGTATCAATTGAAGATGGAGAAATTGGCTGAAAGGTCCCCAGACATGTGCTATATTTACAGTAATATAGTGGAGCACCAGTTTGTTGGGGATACCCAGGCACGCCTGCTGCGCATTGCTCACATCCCCAACCATAGAGGAAGGAGTTTGAGTATTACATATGACAGACCCCATTATGTGAATGTCGCAACTAATTTAATAACCAATATCACAATATATATAAGAACGATTGAGGGCGAAAACTTCCCATTCGGTAACGGGAGCTTAACAGTGAAGCTACACTTTCGACGCACTGAGTTATTATTGATAGAAAGCCTTTCACCGTCTATCGAGGGATGCGATACCAGCGCTGTAGTGGACTTGGATCCATTTTTTCATCCATACTACGTACGGCTGTTCCTTTGCTGAAGAGGGGTGCCAGATACCTTGGAAGGAAAGCGCTACAATCAGGCCTTAACACTGCAGAAGACATATTGGCCGGGGCTAAACCTAAAGAAGCTCTAAAAAAACATTTAAAGCGTACACGGAACGAAATCATCAAAGATGCAAAGAGAAAAATGCGTGGTGGCGGGAAGAAGAAGAGGGCTCCCCGGAAGAAGAAGGGGTCACGTGGCATTAAACGTAAAAGGCTATCAAAAAAGAAATGCTGTAAGCGAATGAAACCTATGGTTGACCACTTTTTTGACTGATATAAGCTAAGGACATTGATCTCATGAGTCATAGTTTGTTTACCACTTGTCGAGAGAGGAGTCACTATTTCGCCATGGCACGCTTCATCCACCCATGTAGTTCACAATGCTGTAAATCGGAGCTGTCCTTTTTTGAGCTCCCGCCAACCCAAGTTTCTATTGAGCACAGTGACTTTATTACAATTAACCCTTTAAACACAATTAGTTCCCCGAGTGCACCTATAGAATTCGTGATACCCAGCTCAGGTCCTTATTTTTTTGATCCAAGCTGTGTGCACATGTACGCTAAGCTACGTATAGCCCATTCTGATGGAACAGTCTGCGATGACAAATATGCTGTATACCCTGAAACAAACTTTCTGCACGCCATATTCAACCAGTGTGACGTATATTTAAATCAGACCAACATATCGGCAGGCACGGGGTACTATCATCTACGAGCCTATTTGGAAAATGTCCTCAACTTTTCCAAAGAAGCGAAGGCTACCTTTTTAAGTGCGGAGGGATATTATCAAACTAAAGATGAAAATAGTATAAAGGACAAATTTAAAAATTCTAAAAAGAAAATATACGAGTGTTTTGGACGGTTGCACACAGATTTCACTTTCCAGGAGAAGTTGCTTGTGAACGGGGTGGATATGAAAATAAAGCTCACCCGCACGAGTCCTGAGATCTGCTTAAATCTGGATGTGAATCAAGAAGAGGGTGCAAAGTCCGTTGTGGTTCACATTATGGACACACCTCCGCGTACGGCGAGTGAAATTAAGTTCACCAAAACAACTAGAAATTGAGAAAAATTTACTAAACGCTACAGTGAAATATCCTATTAACAGAGTGCAGATCAAACTATATACGGTTCCTGCAGGGTTGGCACTGCTTTGGGTGGAACAATGGGTACGGACTATTCATCAGACGCTGTGTTACCGCTTTGTGCCAGAGCCTATAGTAATCTGACCCATATTGCAAGTGATTGTGATGAGCTTGGTAATGGGGTAACGCAGGAAGAATTCATTGATCAATTTAACCTTTACCCGTTTGACATTACACCTGACTTATCTGCTAGCGTAAATACCCATTTAACCCCACAGCAGAGCGGAAACATCTCAGTGCGGCTGGAATTCGCCAAGCCTATAGACGCTCCTATTAGTGTACTAGTATATCTCGAATCGCAAGCCCTAATAGAAGTAGATAGATTTAGAAGCGTTATCACTGACTTTTAAAATGGATGCTAATACACTTCAGAAAGTAATGGAGCGAGTCACACGTTCCAAATTTATCGGCGTGTTTGCGAAGAATGAAACATTGAGTTTGCCAAGTACGCGAGAATGCGGTAGTCTTATTGTGAACACAAGACATCATCGGTAATGAAGGGATTCACTGGATCGCTGTCTATTTTAAAAATAGACAGCGCCTGTACTATTTTGATTCACTCGGTACTCAACCCTGGAGTGATCCTATTATTGTAAAATTTCTCGCTCAGTTACATATTCCCGAAGTTGTGTGGACCCCATTTCGCATGCAAGGATATTTTACTAATGTTTGCGGAATGTACTGCGTCTCATTTCTCATGCATATGTCAAATGATAAAGAATTTATAAATTTTTTAAATTTATTTGACCCGTGTCACACTCGCCGAAACGATGAAATGGTATGCAGACAGATAAAAAACCGTTTTCCAATTGTACGTACTCGTTGTATATTATAATGTTTTTGTTCGTATATTTGTAACGATATATTCTGTAGTGTTTATTGTACTGATTTCTTTCATTTAATAAATTTATGAAAATATATTGTCTTCTTATCCCAAAAAGATCGAAAAACACTTACATTATTTCGGTGTGACATTGTTGACTGATCAGTATATCCTCCCTATTCCGAGATTCTTCAAAAGATTGTATAACACGTGTCAAATCCTCATCGGACCTTAAAGGAATAATGCTTTTAAAACATATACAGAGTATACAGACAGATCCCCATTATGTGAAGATATCTTTGGTTCGAGGAATAATGCCATAAAAATTTCGATTTTAGCATAATGGGGATAACCAAATAACATTGATTGACATTTTTGGCGAGTATCTATTTGACGAGATACTACAACTCTCCATATATATATAAAAATTCTAATTATAGACACTTACATTTCTATGGTAGTCCCTGCGTCGGGTTGTAAGGAGCGTCACTGCAAATATCTTCTACGGTTTGCGTTGAAAATAATTCGCCACGGTCAATCGCATTGAAAAGACTAATTGCGGTTAATGCTGCAGTATCACGTTCTTCATACAATTCCGGGGAGACGTACAGGTCCATGGTGGAGGATGTGTGACATTGTTGACTGTTCAGTATATCCCCCGTATTCCGAGATTCTTCAAAAGATTGTATAACACGTGTCAAATCCTCATCGGACCTTAAAGGAATAATGCTTTTAAAACATATACAGAGTATACAGACAGTTCCCCATTATGTGAAGATATCTTTGGTTCGAGGATTGAATGCCATAAAATTTCGATTTTAGCATAATGGGGTAACAAAATAACATTGATTGACATTTTTGGCGAGTATCTATTTGACGAGATACTACACCCCATCCATATATAAATTCTAATTATAGACACTTACATTTCTATGGTAGTCCCTTGCGTCGGATTGTAAGGAGCGTCACTGCACATGTCTTCTACGGTTGCGTTGTAAATAATTCGTCACGGTCAACCGCATTAAAAAGGCTAATTGTCGTTAATGCTGCAGTATCACTCTCTTCATACAAGTCTGGGGAGACGTACAGGTCCATGATGGAGGGAATGATTATTCACTGACGCGAAAATAGCTACTGTTACTCCCAACTGAAAATATCCCCTTTTATATACACAATCGCCAAGCTCCGCCCAAAAGACCAGATATTCGTAGTGATTGGCTACCGATGTAGCTGGGTGGAGCTATGACGTGTACCAATCCGCTATAACGGGACCGGACGAGTAACATATATATATTTTCACCAATAGATTTAATGCTCGTATTCTCCTTTGAAAATTATTTGGTGATTCGTATAGTTCATGAAAAAGAATCCTTTTTATAAAACTTTTGGCACTGAGTCAGGTTTCAGAATTTTCTAATGTTAAACTGTGGGTCTAAGGTGGGGTGAAAACCTTTCCAATTGCGCTAGGGGACAATTATTTGGTGCTTCTTTTTGGCACTGAGTCAGGTTTCAGAATTTTCTAATGTTAAACTGTGGGTCTAAGGTGGGGTGAAAACCTTTCCAATTGCGCTAGGGGACAATTATTTGGTGATTCATTTTGGCACTGAGTCAGGTTTCAGAATTTTCTAATGTTAAACTGTGGGTCTAAGGTGAGGTGAAAACCTTTCCAATTGCGCTAGGGGACAATTATTTGGTGTTTCATTTTGGCACTGAGTCAGGTTTCAGAATTTTCTAATGTTAAACTGTGGGTCTAAGGTGGGGTGAAAACCTTTCCAATTGCGCTAGGGGACAATTATTTGGTGTTTCTTATAAAACTTTGGTACAAAGCAATTGATCGGTACAAGGCTGAGCTCACCTACACCGTTCACCCTGAAGAACTATTTCTTTATATAACGCGCAGTTGTCGTAACGATTTAGAAGATTATTTCAATTGCCGCTATGTTGAGTGAGTTCACGATTGAAAAGCTCGAGTCGGTAGAAATAAACCCTCGATTGGAAAAGCGTGTTTATAAACTTGTGTTTAATAATGTAGCTAACGATGAACTCTTTGTGCGTGCTTTTGATTGTATTCTAGACGTATTTAAAGATGACTTACCAACCGGTTGTAAAGTGGGAACAAAAATAGTACTGAACGATATGAAAGCCCTTCATATCGAGTACAAGTTACCCTATACTTTAAGCGGTGAAATATTATTAAGCCGCATATACTGCGTAATGCAGAGCAATAATGATGTAATTGTAAACTCGTACAAGCATATCCCGTTATTTGAACAAAACTCTCTCTCTCTCTCTCTCTCTCTCTCTCTCTCTCTCTCTCTCTATATATATATATATATATATATATATATATATATATTATATATATATTGTGGGCATATCTAAGAAATGGAGTCGGAGAGGTTTTGTTCAAGCTGTCTGTGAGAAAGGTCTTTACGGTCAGAAAAAAATCGCCTCTGGCAATAGGTGAACCGATTTGAACAGATTCTCGGAAATGTGTGTCTCGTAAATTTTCATCGATACAACTTAGATATTATATTATATATATATATATATATATATATATATATATACGGGTTTGGGGAATGACGATCGTCGAATTGTTTCATAAATTTTATTTCCGTTCGTTTTTCTCCACTGATATTCGAATGTTTATAATGAAAATTGAGTGTGTATTTATTTGATAAACAGAAGGATTCACCCCAACGTCAGACCATTACTTCGGTCTTATATAATTATTTTAGGATTTATTTCTTGTAGTACTTGTGTTACCTTATTTCTATACAATAATGTCTTGAAGTGCTATTGGATATGGGGAAGGAAATTATAAGCCGTGCTTTCAGAACATGTTAAAAGAGTTTAATATCAGCTATTACACAACCAATTCTATACATAAGGCTCTTTAGCTGAAAGAGTTCAGATATATATATATATATATATATGTATCATAAGCTGTTAAAAGGCTATATATATAATTATAGTAAACGAAATAAACTAGTTAATCATAAAATTAATTATTTTCTATTATGACGTTTTCGAAGGTAAACTATGTTATTTGTCTTTAAGTTCAATGAAGTTAATGTTAAATTTGCTTCTAAACTAAAATTAAATGTTATAAAATAAATAATATATATATATATATATATATATATTACCTAACATAAGAAAAGATGTTATATAAAAATATATATATATATATATATATATATATATATATATATATATATATATATATATCTAGCAATCCGATCATTGCAAAAAAAAACTGGAAAGGTATGCAATTAATAAAGATTTGTATTTAAACAGAATTTAATTGGAATAACTACCATCATATTGTGTTACACAATGGATGATTAATATTTCTGGAATACACGGCGCTATCTGATGGTGCGATCTGGCACATCAGCACCCGATTACATGGCTTGATGTGCAACTCTGCATCTGCATACATGGTGCGATCTGACAACTGAACACATTGCGCTATCTGGCAATTCAGCCAGAATAGAGGCTTATAAAAGGCCGCGAAGTTGGTGAAAGACTCATGCCACTCGGCTCCCAGCCGAGGAAGGACCTCTGGTCCTTCTCTTTCAGGCCCTTTGGTAAAACCCCTTAGTGGCCTCTTAGGTTAGGAAAACGAAAATAACTTGGGGGAGAACTCCTCTCTCTCTCCTTCAGGTGTCTCTCTCTCTCTCTCCTAGGCGTCTCTCTCTCCTTCAGGCTCTCTCTCTCTCCTACAGGTCTCTCTCTCCTACAGGTCTCTCTCTCCTACAGGTCTCTCTCTCTCTCCTTCAGGCGTCTCTCTCTTCTTCAGGTGTCTCTCTCTCCCTTCAGTGTACCCCTACCCCTTGGCTCAGTCCAACTGGCTGATTCTGGCTGATTAGGAGCCTATAAAACAACGCCTACTCGGCTGAAGTCTTAATGTGCACTTGGCTCCTGCCAGGTGAACACCTCTCCTCCTTTCTCTCCTCCTTTGGCCCTTTGGGGGGAATAGCTTGGGGGAGGCCCCAAAGTTGCATGCCCCTTGCAACCTAGGTTGGCAACAAAGGCCAGTACTCTTTTTTTCTTTTTCTTTTTTCTTTTTTCTTTTTTTTCTTTTTTTTTTTATTTTTTGCAACCCCCACCCCCCTTTGCAACAACCCCACCCCGTTGCAACACACCCCCCTTTGCAACATTACATAATAACCTGCAACATTCTTGCACTCTCCCCTTTTGCGGCTATACTACTTTTGTTTATACATTGCGATAAATTATATAGTTTTCGTTTTATTCAGTCCAATATATAATTCATCTCTCCTCTCTCTCTGTATATATATGTATGATACAACTCAAAAATGGTCCACTGAGATAACTTTTACGGAAGACGCATACATAATGTGCATTGAAGGAGGAACCCCTTCTGCGATATTTAAATTCACTATAGTCCGAAGAAGTAATGGTAAATGGCAAATACTAAAGTTTTTTTTTTATGATGCAAGCATATATATATATTATATATATTATATATATATAATATATATATATATATAATTATATAATTCGCACATACATTTATCTTTCAAAAACGTAAACTATTTCAACTATGCGACATTGTTGTTCAATTTTGTAGCGTTCCCCGCCGAGCATAATAATAACAACGACAATAATAAAATAATAATAATAATAATAATAATAATAATAATGACGACCCATAAGAGTGAGGGGAAAAACTGAAGATACGTCAAAAGTTGGTAGCAGAACTTGGACCATAAAAATATGCCAAAGTTTTGTACGTCACGAGAAGTAAATAAAGAAAATTATTTTATGACCGCAACACCAAAAATGTTATGTTCAGTTTTGCATTTTAGTTCTGGAATTTTTTTTTTTTTCTTTTATGTTTACGACCCGACTTGAATATTTCGAGTTAAATCAACAGATTTAGTTTGTTTACTGTTGGAATATAAAACTACGTGGAAATGCATATGAGGTACGCTTTCATATATATATATATATATATATATATATATATATATATAGAGAGAGAGAGAGAGAGAGAGAGAGAGAGGAAACCTCAAAGACCTTTCGGTCCCTCGGGGAGGTTCCTGTCGAGAGAGAGAGAGAGTTACAAGGAGTTACAAGGAAAAGAAGTACCTCAAAAGGCCTTGCGGCCCATACCGAGGAGTACCAATGGCAACGGGTGCTAGGGAAAATTTCTACACACTCAAATAGTGTGCAAGATTTGGTCTAACCTTTTCTTGAAATGATCCACAGAGGAACTGTTTACAACTTTTGAAGGTAACCTGTTCCACTGTCACAGATCTTATAGGTAAAGTAATTCCCACACACACTAGTCCTAAACCGTTTCAAATCCAACTTCCAACCATTGTTACGAGTTGGGTTATCATTTAAACTAAACATGCTTCTAAAATCGACATCGTTGAACCGCGTAAGAGCTTGAAAAACCTCGATCAGTTGACCGCGCATCCTCAGAGTTTCCAGCGAAAACAAGTTCAGGGCGCGTAACCATCGATTGTAGCCCATATGCCTAACGGAAGGATTAACTTTGTGGCCCTCGCCTGCACTCGCTCCAGCCTCTCAATATCTTTCCTGAGGGTGGGCGACCAGAACTGCACAGCATACTCAGTTGCGGCCGAACCAGGGAATTGTACGAGAGAGCACAATCTCCTTGTTCCGAAACTGAAATTGCTCCTGATATAACCCAACAGCTTCTGGGCTTCTTTTTTTTCCACCTCTACGCACTGTTTTCGTAAACTTAAGGTCGCTGCTAATTAGCACACCCAAGTCCTTTTCCAAATCAGTGGCCTCGATATTACTCCCCAACATTGAGTAGTCCGACTTGGGATTGGCGTAGCCAATGTGCATCACCTTGCATTTACCCAGTTTTTGCATTTTTCGGACCACTCTCCTATCCTACCTAGGTCCGCACGCAGTTGCTCGATCGCCCCCGGCGTCCCAACATTGGCCCCAAGTTTGGTGTCATCAGCGAATTTGGCGATCCTACTGACGATGCCACCGTCTATATCATTTATTTAAATGATAAACAACAGTGGCCCCAAAACGGAATCCTGCGTAACCCTAGTGACAGAGGCCCAACCCGAACTAGCCCCTTTAATTACAACCCTCTGCCGCCTATTCTTCAGCCAGTTTTCAATCCACCTACCTACTTCCCCACCGATACCCAGCGCGCGCACTTTCGCCATTAGCTGCCAGTGAGGTACCTTATCAAAGGCTTTCTGAAAGTCGAGATAAATATATCAATCGCTCTACTCTTATCATACTCACTCAACATGACGTGAAAAAACTCAAGCAAGTTGGTGAGACACGACCTATGCCGTCTAAACCCATGTTGGGAATCCCCAAGCAGCTTGTAGGAATCCAAATGGTCAACGATCCTATCCGCTATTATCCCCTCTAATAATTTACCTACAACTGAAGTGAGACTAATGGGACGATAGTCCCCTGGACTTTCGTGATCCCCTTTCTTAAAAACAGGGGTCACGTTGGCTTCCCTCCAGTCATCAGGCACCTGACCCTGATAAATATATCAATCGCTCTACTCTTATCATACTCACTCAACATGACGTGGAAAAACTCAAGCAAGTTGGTGAGACACGACCTATGCCGTCTAAACCCATGTTGGAATCCCAAGCAGCTTGTACGAATCCAAATGGTCAACGATCCTATCCGCTATTATCCCTCTAATAATTTACCTACAACTGAAGTGAGGACTAATGGGACGATAGTCCCCCTGGACTTTCGTGATCCCTTTTCTTAAAAATAGGGGTCACGTTGGCTTCCTCCAGTCACCAGGCACTGACCGTCTCTAACGATTTGTTGAAGACTGTAGCAGGTGGGGAGCCACCGGTCGCGCACCTCCCGCAACACTCTGGGGAGAAACTGGTCTGGCCAGGAGCCTTAAACGCGCTCAGTTTGTCTATTCTATCGGCAACGACTGTCGCGGTACATCGAACACTATCGAGGCTAGCACTTCGTGCCTGACGCCTGGCTCGGGGATGACGCGGGTGTCCTCCCTGGTGAACACTCCCGCAAAGTACTCATTAAGCACATTAGCGATGTCCGCGTCGGAGGTCCACAGAACGCCGCTTCAGTCCTTTAAAGGACCTATCACGCTTCTAATGGGCTTTCTACTATTAACATAACTGAAGAACTCCTTAGGGTTCCCCTTGCAGAGGCTTGCCACCCGTAGTTCTTCGTTACGTTTCGCTAGCCTAACCTTCGCCTTCCTTCCCTACACAGACGGACATACGCTTCAGTGTTCTCATGGGAAACGATTGGCCTCGCCTCCTATACGCTACTTTCCATTTCGGATAGCCGAAGCGATGTCACGACTGAACCACTTAGGCTGCGTTGAAGCAGGGGTGACCGGTTTGAGGGTATGCAGCAGACTGCAGCACCATAAACTCGTCCCGGAATGCACTCCACACTCCCTCAACATCGCCGCCGACCTCTAACCCCTCTCACT
>JAJOZX010010781.1:0-127073 GCA_023014485.1 Bathynomus jamesi | reverse complement strand
TTTTAGATTCCGAGTTATGCAATATCATGAATATTGGTACTAAATTATGTTATCCTATTTCATTTTTAGATAACTGTCTTAAGAAAGCCAAGAATAGGTATTATAATAATGTAATTGTAAAGGAATTTTAGCGTAAAAATATCCTTAGCCTACCTTACCATGTTAATTTTCAATACCTTCCAACTGTACTTAAAGCAATTGGCATTAATGTAATCTTTAAGTATAATAATACTGTTAAATCACGCCTAATAAAGAATAGCCCTGATAATGTTGTTGGTTGTGTGTATTCGATCGGATGTACACAATGTAACTCAGTATATATAGGCCAAACCGGTAAAACGTTAGATATTAGGGTAAAACAGCATAAAATGCTTGTAGAACAGCTAGTACTTCCAATGCTTTATTTAACCATATGTATAGATGTAACCATAGCATCAAGTGGGATAGTTCTAAAGCGCTTGTTAAAAACAGAGATATAATAGAACGAAATATTCTAGAATGTGCATTTATTCATTTTAAAAACAATTTCAATAACAGCTCGGGGACTTATAAAATTGACGATATCATGTTAAAATTTCTTTTGCCTCTCATTAACCCTTAAGTATGTGCTAATTGTTTTGGTTTTCCTGTACGTTGTATATATATATGGGCTTCTCGCCTTTTAACTTCATTCCCTGACGAGGTGTAGCTTTGAATACACGAAAGGCCTTGGAATCGTTTTTTTTTTCCTTGTGGGTTTGCAGCATTCATTCATTTCACGTGTTTTATTGTGAAATTCATCCCATATATATATATATATATATATATACATATGCACTGAAATCACAGAACAACACGTGATCTTATTAATAAGCAAACAACCACAGGGAAAAGGAAAAAGAAACACGAAATCCGAGTGCTTTCGTGTAAAATCTGCCTATTTCTTGTTTTTCCCTGAAGATGTGAATATATCACGAAAGCGCTCGGATTTCGTTTCTTTTTCCTTTTCCCTGTGGTTGTTTGCTTATATATATATGTTACAACCATTCTGAGTTGTATTATATATATATATATATATAATATATACAGGGCGTCCCAAAAAAATGTATACACACTTTAAATACTTATAAAGGCAGTGTTTATTAAAATACATTTCATTTTCAAAATGTAATAGAATCTACAGACATTATTTAATTGTTTTGTCAACGCCTGTTTTCAAACTGACTTCCGTTCTGGTCCAGGCACTGCTGATAACGCGAAGCAATGGAATCGCAAACATCACGAAACATTTCGTTTGGTATTTGTGTGCATTCTCGTTCAATGGCTGCTCTCAATTCAGCGACTGTTGCAGGTTTTATAGCGTAGACTTTGTCTTTAAGTATCCCCATAAAAAAAAGTCTAGTGGTGTGAGGTCTGGTGAACGCGGAGGGTATTCTACGAAACCCCTTCGTCCAATCCACATCCACATCGTGCCAAGTACCACTCGCAATACTCCACTCTTCGGTCCGGATCATCATCATCATCTTCATTAATAGCATGGACTAATCTTGGAATGTAACTTTTCCATTGACAGCGCTTCAAAATGCGTTGGACAGATGATTCTGAAATTCCTACCTCACGACTCGCTTGCCGCACAGATTTTCTTGGACTTTGGTGATACGTTTCCAGTACTCTTTCTTGCTTTGTGGGGCTTGTCGATGTCCGTGGTCTTCCGGAACGCTTCTTGTGGACATTCTGAACAGTTCCATCGGCTTCAAACTTATCTCTAATTCGAGTGATGGTAAGTCGCGTTGGTGGATCTGTTTGAAACTCCCTCCTAAACTGTCTTTGCACTTCAACTGCGTTTTCACACTTCCAGTAGCATTTTAGAATGAATTTCCTTTGTTCAAAGCTTAGTCTGACTGCCATTATTAATTCTAATGGGTTTAACTTGGAAAGAAAGAAACATCAATTGAGCTATCAGCTGTTAAAGTGTGTATACATTTTTTTGGGACGCCCTGTATATAAGAATGTCTAGCTTCCCGTCTGAAGACAATCAGTATTCGAGTCAATACTAATGGCCAATAAAAAAATCTAAGAACGAAAATGATCTCTCCACTATTCCCTGCCTCAATAGTCGTAAAAACCATGAAATGACATCCATTGATCTCAGACATCCGTTATGAAAGGAAAATCTTTGAATACTTCCACTACGTTAAAGGCATCCCGCCCCCCTACCTTAAAAAAAAATGGGGGCGTGCGAGTACGTTTGGAAGCTGAGGAAATGGAACGGGGGTGGGTGATTGGGTAGGATCGGATTAAAAGTTCAAATTAAATAGCGGACATCCTTATATCGCTTCCTTCCTTCCTTTATGAAGTTTTAAGGAAATAAAGAAGGAAGAAGATGACCCTTTAAGCAAGACGCTTGTAAAAGGAAGATGCAGTTTGAACGATGCGAAAAAAAGGACCATACAAATTTTCCAACTTGGTTTACTAAAATTGAGCAATTTGTGCTTAGTTTATGACTCAATTCGACTCTCTCTCTCTCTCTCTCTCTCTCTCTCTCTCTCTCTCTCTCTCTCTCTCTCTTTCCCTCTTATTTTTCCGCGTCATAAACTCAAATATTAAGATTAGAACAAAAATTGAGGAAAAATCCATATACTCTATGTATATATATATATATATATATATATATATATGTGTGTGTGTGTGTGTGTGTGTATGGATAGTGCTTATTTATATTTTTTCGGCGTCGGGGGAGGGGTGCTTTTCCTATCTGTTTCTATTCTCACATTTTTCCTACCAAGGAAAACCGAAATATCTGTTTGTATATTTGTGTAAATAATGAAATCTGATTTATTTGAAAGAATTGGATATATATATATATATATATATATATATATATATATATATATATATATATATATATTATGATACACACAGACCGTGCATGGAGCAAGAAACTCTTCTGGGAAAATTAAATCCATTGTAGTCCGAATAAGTAATGGTAAATGACAAACACTATAGTTTTTCTTTTTCATGATGTTAGCCCGACGTGGGCAACGGGTCACTCGCAAAGAGACCCAAAAATATAACTTCCCTCACCAGCTATCTGCAAAGCAGATAGGATCCTGTCCCAAAGCTGGGTCCTATCTGCTTAGCAGATAGCTGGTGAGGGAAGCTATATTTTTGGGGCCTCTTTGCGAGTGACCCGTTGCTCACGTTGGGCTAACATCATGAAAAAGAAAAAGCTATAGTGTTTGTCATTTACCATTACTTATTCGGACTATAATGGATTTAATTTTCCCAGAAGAATTCCTTGTTCCATGCACGGTCCGTGTGTAACATGAAAGAACCTCAGGGGACCATTCTGAGTTCAATCCCATATATATATATATATATAATATGAGGGCTTACTCCAACCCACCAGACGCGTCCCCCGGGTTGCGGATGTGGGGAACCCCCTAGTGGTAAAACAAAAGGGATGCCTCAAAGACAAGAATAAGAGGTCGTGGACAGTGGAGTAAAAACAATGAACTACAACCTGCGAAGGAAAGCCAATGGTGTGAAGGGGGCAATGGAAAATCAACCAGAGCCACTTCGCCCGGTCGTACAGGTGTCGAAAGCCAAGTACTATGTGACCGTTATCAGGAGATCGGCAAACAGGAGGATGGGCTTAACCCTCTTAGCAATATCAGCCCTGGAAAATAGGCAACCTCCCACAAAGTGATGTGCCAGGGCTGCCTCTGGCAGCCCCCATTTCACACAACATCAAAAAGAAACGGACTAATTTTATCTTATGCGCCTCAGGGTGTGGTGGTTAATGTCGCTGACTACGAATCCATCGGCCACGGGATCGCGACCCGGTAATGGCAGGCAGCGCGCAGAAAAATCCAGCTGTTCATCCTTCCACACAATTAAAAAATTCGTTGGTAGATAAATGGGTACCCTGGGTAGTCTAGTGGTTAAGACGCTGGGCTGCTGTTGGGGCGTGGTTTGGATTCCACGTTAAACTGTAGGTCTAAGGTGGAGTGACAAGTTTGACCTTCATCAGCAGAATGAACAATTCGGGCGGAAGAAAAACTAAGGTTATATTGAATAGGAGGGTGAAGGAATGAATGTCCAAATAAAAACAAGTTTTTAATTATGTTTTCAGACAGAGATAAACGCGGCATTGCATATTTTGTTAACCGTGCAATGCGATACATGCACAGGAATCATGAGAATGCTGCTCATGATGTTATGCTACTCCTCTTTTTTGTAAAGTCTCTAAAGAAAAAACAATCTGATGATAATGATGATGATAGATCAGGAGATCTTTATGGCCATAGATCTTTCGAAATGGTTCGTGGTTCGGTCACTGAAGAAGGATTGAATAATAGCTATATACTCCTTTGTGTGGCATCTTGCACCGTTTTGTTGAAAGAAGAATTCCCGCGTGTACTGTAAGTTCAATGTCACCAAACTGATTCACGAATTCATCAGTTAATAACAATGCAGAGAGCCACGCCATTAGAAGAGTTGGGCAATAGCATCTTGAATATTCACGATCACTTGTATCTACGAAACAAAGGAAGGGACCAATTCCAGGACCTTCTTTGATTTAAGTAGATGAGTCATGCATGGTTGGAGCTAAAGCCATTGAAAATTTAACCATGATAAGGCCATTGTGTAAGAATGTTACGGTACATTTAGTCAATTGGGTTCGTAAAAAGATCTCTCTCTCTCTCTCTCTCTCTCTCTCTCTCTTCTCTCTCTCTCTCATATATATATATATATATATATACAGGGCGTCCCAAAAAATGTATACACACTTTAACAGCTGATAGCTCAATTGATGTTTCTTTCTTCCAAGTTAAACCCATTAGAATTAATAATGGCAGTCAGACTAAGCTTTGAACAAAGGAAATTCATTCTAAATGCTACTGGAAGTGTGAAAACGCAGTTGAAGTGCAAAGACAGTTTAGGAGGGAGTTTCAAACAGATCCACCAACGCGACTTACCATCACTCGAATTAGAGATAAGTTTGAAGCCGATGGAACTGTTCAGAATGTCCACAAGAAGCGTTCCGGAAGACCACGGACATCGATAAGCCCCACAAAGCAAGAAAGAGTACTGGAAACGTATCACCAAAGTCCAAGAAAATCTGTGCGGCAAGCGAGTCGTGAGGTAGGAATTTCAGAATCGTCTGTCCAACGAATTTTGAAGCGCTGTCAATGGAAAAGTTACATTCCAAGATTAGTCCATGCTATTAATGAAGATAATCCGGACCGAAGAGTGGAGTATTGCGAGTGGTACTTGGCACGATGTGGATGTGGATTGGACGAAGGGGTTTCGTAGAATACCCTCCGCGTTCACCAGACCTCACACCACTAGACTTTTTTTATGGGGATACTTAAAAGACAAAGTCTACGCTATAAAACCTGCAACAGTCGCTGAATTGAGAGCAGCCATTGAACGAGAATGCACACAAATACCAATCGAAATGTTTCGTGATGTTTGCGATTCCATTGCTTCGCGTTATCAGCAGTGCCTGGACCAGAACGGACGTCAGTTTGAAAACTGGCGTTGGCAAAACAATTAAATAATGTCTGTAGATTCTATTACATTTTGAAAATGAAATGTATTTTAATAAACACTGCCTTTATAAGTATTTAAAGGTGTATACATTTTTTTGGGACCCCCTGTATATATATATATATTTACAGAATACAAAAATGTTGATATCCAGAAACGTTTTAATATTAACAATAATAAACAAATTACCAGAACATCTCTTTGATCTTTTAGAATACCTTAAAAAGAAATTGTTCTTGAAGGTACATCGATTATGCTGTACAAAGCGAATTTCTAATAAGAATAGACTCAATCACTGAAAGCAGGAATAGGCAATGAATAGTATATGTGCAAACAGAATTATTAAAAATTCTCTTCGTGACTCTTTTTTTAAATACTGCTGTCAATATATATATATATATATATATATATATATATATATTATATATATACAGGGTGTGCTATAAGTCGGGTCTCAGAGGAAAATTTATTTTAAATTAAATTTACAAAAGTAATACATAAGAAATAAAACAAATGTTCAAATTGATGTCTTTTTTTGGGAACCTTTTTTTTTTGTTGTAGGTAGAATAACACGTAGTGGCTAATATGGAAGTGAGTTACACTCCTCCGGAAAAGGCGGAGGTCTTTCCCAATTGACTACATATGTACTGTATATATACATCACTGAACTTTGAACTTAAACCTTTTGTGTGTATATATTTCGTCTTTCCAAACGCCTGTAAAATTCCATATATACACTCGAGGTGTGAGTTTCAAACTGCAGAATATACCCGCATAATAATCAAAGTATGTCACACACCTCCTAAAAAGGGAATTTTGAGGGGTCTCCTCCCCCTACTTTCACATAATAACCATGCTTCATTTTGAATTCAAGATGTGAAATGGCTTAAATGTTTTATGTTAACCTTTATCGTATCCTGAAGGAATTTTTTTCTTTTCTCTTACGGCAAAAGAGTATGAATTACGAAGAGAGAGAGAGAGAGAGAGAGAGAGAGAGAGAGAGAGATCGAGAGAGAGGGAGGGAGATTGTTCTAGCAGTTTTTACAGCGGTGCAGAAGATTATGTTCTGTCATGAAAAAGATTTGAGGGATAAAAGTGAGGGAAGTGCAAATGTCCTCATTGGACTTACGAACAAAATCCTTTCGACAATTTTTGCAATCTCTTCTATGCTTAAAGCTTTTGAGACATCAGAATTGCCAACTTTACGCTATATCGAGCCAACTTATTCTCTATAAGGACTGCTTTTGTGTTTACATAATAGTTCTCATACTTTTAAAGTCGGTGTAATTATAGCAATTTGGTTATCATTATGAACGAAGCGGATCTTCCTCCTGAAAGCATATATATATATATATATATGGCTGAGTTTCACATTAAACGCGTGAATTCCTTTTTTCTGAAATAACTCGCAATATAATGAAACATCCAATGCCGAGTACTTTCAAATATATTTCAACTCCTATTCAGGGAGTTCCCTGAATTGGAGTTAAAATATACTAGAAAGTACTCGGAGTGGATATTTCATTTATATTGCGAGTTATTTCATATATATATATATATATATATATATATATTATATATATATTACCTTTAAACAAAACTATGATATCGTTATTTCAAACAAAATTGGGATCAAATGTAGAATTCGGACCCCAGCCTTCTTTAGTTAGCTTTATAAGGCTAACTAACGAAAATATCACGACCTAACCTAACCAATCGTTAGGTTAACTGTACGCCCTTGACGATTGGTTAGGTTAGGTCATGATATTTTCGTTAGTTAGCCTTATAAAGCTAACTAAAGAAGGCTGGGGTCCGAATTCTACATTTGATCCCAAAATTGTAATAATAATAGAAAATTTATTTTGATTTTTACTTCTTCCAAATGTGTATTCCAGAAAAAAAAAATATATATTTTTTTTTTATTTAAAAATAAAGTCTGAGAATTTCTCAGACACAAAAATAAAAAAAAAAAAAAACCTGAGAAAAAGGCAGGGGTTTTTTTTTGTTACCTTCAAATTTCTATTATTAATTAATAATACAGAAAAATACCGCAAGAAAACTAATATTTCTAAAGTTAAATTAAATTTTATATGCAATTTTTTTGTGAAGTTATATGATACACTAACCACACACACACACACACACACACGGAAGTCGCAATAAATAATTCAAATACAAATTACAGATAAGTGAATTTGCTATAATTTGCTATAATTTGCTCTAATTTACTCCAATACCAGCACAGAAGGCCAGATTGCATCTTTGGCTTCAGAAAATCCTATTATGTGATATTATATCATGAATCCAAAGTATATATATATAGAGAGAGAGAGGAGAGAGAGAGAGAGAGAGAGAGAGACACTTTTGCTTTAACATTTAACATTTTTGTATAAGAAGGGTTTCTCTTAATAATAATAATAAAAATAATAATAATAATAATAATAATAATAATAATAATATAAACTTTAATCTAAAAGATAAAATGAAGACTTTTCCAACCAACTAAATGTTATTTCCAAGCACATAAACCAAATAATTTAGCTATTTAAAATCAAATTTTGCTCCTCAGAAAACAAGTTCGCGGAACTTTACCAATTTTATCTAACCATTTAACCTTCAAGATCTGTTGAAACCTTCATGTATACAGTATATATATATATATATATATATATAGATTAATATATATATATATATATATATATATATAATTATCCTCTTCCTTATTCCTCCTTTTAGCCTTCCGAGTTCCGAGATTCTCTATATCCTATCGCCATGTAGTCACCCCAGCAGGAGTGCCCACGTTTAAAACGTCGAAAAAGGGTGACTCTTCACCAGAAAAATGGTCTTCGAAGGTCCTCCAGACCAGAATTTACGATCAGAGTTGTCTGCATTTTGCCGTTTATTTCTACGATACCATCTTATTTCTCGCATCATCGCAATGTTGTCCGATATGGATTCCATATGAGGGTGGTCATGCACATATATATATGTACAGTCGCCGCTCAAACATCTATAAAGTCCCCGTTCTGATATATATATATATATATATATATATAATATATATATTCAGTCGAAGGAATTGTATGGAAAAGTGGCTGTGCATTAAGGTGGATTTTAAGGGGTCCTTTTATTTTAAAACTGCTGCTAGTTTGGCTATTTTCCCAGTTTAATACATTGATCTTTATCCTGGTTCACACGCTGAACTTATGTGACCACGATTTGTTGACATGTAATTATAAGATTTTCGAACCTGGACCATGAAGCTTTAGGCTATATAATAAGGAATTTTCGATCGTGAAACCATGAATTTTTTCAACCATGTAATAATGAATCCTCCGGTCATGTGTTTTTGCAACACGTACCACGAATTTCTGATCATGTACCCATTAATGTTACGTAGTCTTTCCGACCATGCAACCAAGTATTTTTCGATCACGTACCTATGAATTTCTTTCATCTTTGCAATGACGAATTTTGTGACCATGTAATAATAAAATTTACGACCATGTAACCATAAATTTCCAATTATGTAACCATAAATTTTTCTTGACCGTGTAATAATGAAATTCCGACCCTGCGTTTCTCGAGCATGCGTGTAACGATGAAATTTTCGACCATATAATTATGGTTACAGCAAGTAACCCTGGGTGAAATTCATCATTAAAAACATGAATGATCATTACCCACAAAACCAAATTGACTCGAGTTGAGATATTTATGTTCCCCAGCTCGGTGTCCATTTTCAGACACATTTCAAAGTGTATAACTTCGTATTAGGCAACTCAAAGAATCATGAGGAGTCATGAGTTACTTTCAATGAGTTATTAGATATCTAATATCTCAAACTGATAAAATAATGACGAGTAATTTGTAATGCCTCAGTATGAGCTACTTACGACAACGCACGAGTCATTTTGATTTTGTGTAATATAGTCGAAAGTTTAAAAGTATTATTTGCATTTACAAATGTAGCAATTCAATCGATATCGAAATTTCAACGTGTCGAGACGCGTTTCACGTCGATAAGACCGATATCAACGAAGTATATATATTATGCAAAATAAAATGTTTCTAATTTATGTGTCGCCCCCAGCATGGTCGAATGTGTGGATGAAGATAAGGCCGAAACAGGAAGTGTTTTTACTCAAAATTACGCTATAATTCATCCAGACTTGGACATTAATAGTTTGATAACGCGGAAAACAGATGATCTGAAAACGTCATATAGCTACGAATACAAACGTACAGTTAACAATAAAATTCAAATTTAGAAAGATATTTATAATTTAAATGTTAGATAAAACTGTATACAAACATTTAGCTAAAATATTATATTTAATATGCATTATTGTCATAATAATAATATTAGATTGAATTTAATTGTAAAATATTAGATTTTTGAGGGTATCAATTAGCTGCTCGTCATTTTAGGACGGTATGATTAAACGAGGGTTGGATGGTATGCCCATGCCCCATCAGGGTGAAAAATATACCCTAAGATTGAGGGATAGTGCATGAGAAAGCAAACGAAATTATATGAACAGCAAATTTGACACTGTTTCCCTTACCATTTTCCATTTTCACGCGTTCTTCGACCCGCTCCAACGCGGTAAAGGGTTCGAACTACAATGTCTAATCAGTTTTTCATACTACTCACGTACCCTATCCATAACCTATTAAAAACTCCCCTTATGACGTCACATAAAGACGCTCTACATTCTTGAATTTAAACTTTACAAACCAAAATAAATTAAAATAATTCAATAAATAAATTAATATTATTATAATTAATTATAATTAAATAAATTAGTTACATATGAATTATACATGAAAAATAGGATACATGAGTTAACTATAAATGGCTAATCTGTGCAGCTTCTCATTGGTAAGTTAGTTAATAATTTATATAATATATATATATATATATATATATATATAGAGAGGAGAGAGAGAGAGAGAGAGAGAGAGAGAGAAGTATACAAAGATTCATTCTTATACAACAACGGAGTGAAAAAGTGTGTGAGAAAAGGTTAAAAACAATATGACATACGTACTCTGGACATTGATCAAAAGAACCCTATTGAGTGGAACGTTGCGTAAACAGATCTTGGACATCTTGAACAACTTCCGAAGAAGAGCTCTAAAATATCTAGTTGGGTTGACTTGACACGTAATTAGTTAACAGCGAATGGTTACAGTAGAAATTGGTTGTTGACTGAATGACAGCAATGCCGTTGAAGTCATTAAAGAATAAATTTTTTATGAGGTTAAATTAAGACGGGTCACGCACCACTACGATAAAATGATGACGAAATGACAAAAGAGAAAGTGTCACGAACCTGTCATTGACACGTCACGTATGCGGTTCTTCTCAGTGATTTTAATAGAAGCGATAGATAGGCCACACACACACCAGAGTGACATGACAATGTATGACATATTACTGACGTTTGACCAGCAACCGAAGTCGCACATCAAAAGTGATAAACATGAAACGCATTTTTCTTTTTTTCAATTTTCACACTTTTTTTTTTTTTTTTTTAATTTTGCAAATATTTGAGAATTCCTGTAACTTTTTCTAGAATTTAATTTTCTCCTTTTGAGTTCAAATCGAAACGTATCAAACATGAGTTCATTAAACTCTAATATTAAATTAAAATCAACTTTTACTCCGAGTAATTCGGACTCGCTTACAGATATTAATCTCTCTTTCGATCAAATGTGAACTACCAAAAAGTATTAGAATTTACTTCTCAGGAGAGTAATATGCATTTTAATAACTAGCATATTTGATGAAAGTATATATATATATATATATATATATATATATATATATATATATATATGTGTGTGTGTGTGTTGTGTGTGTGTGTGGTGTGAATAGTATGTTTCTTCCTTTATTCATTATTTCTGTATTCATATTCCTTCCATGAATTATTGTATAATCTGACGAGGTGTTTGAAAAAATTACATGCTTGGGGAAGAATTGCAATTACAATTACTTTTTGGAAATGTTGAATTATAATTATAATTATAATTACTTCGGCTCCGATAGTCACAATTATAATTACTATTACAATTACAATGAGATCATCTATCAAACTAGTTAAATAGGCAAGATCATATTCTCCAATTAGAAATGAACACCACGGTTTTCCCATAGATGTAATTGTGTATTTATTTATTGTGTACTTTATATATTATTTCCAAAAAAGAGAAAACTGGTAACGAGTATTGATGGGTCACGAATCAACATATTTCAATATCAGGCAAGTTGTTTCAGTTTCAATTACAGAGAGGAAACTTTGATTTAAGATATAATCCTACAGTATGCGGTATTACATCACTCTTTACATTCTTCATTTGTGTATTTAAATAGGAGTAATCTTGTCAAACGCTTCCTGATTACATTTAATAAAGAAAAGACTTTTGAATGTTTCTACATTAAGACGTCCTCGTTGTGCGCAATAAAAGTTTCCCGCGATTGAAACACCTTTTCCGATCTTTCAAATCTTTCGAGTTTCAACTTGTTAAACCTCCTTATCCTCAAAGTATCCAATTCTTACTGCCACGGGCCCACGGCCTTGAATTTCAAATGATGATTGGTGATTTGGTCTGAGACTCTTGAATGACTGAGTTGCTTGAACGCGTCAGTGTTGCAAACCAATTTTTAATTTAACTGAATTAATTTGAATAAATAGCTAAAAAACACAAAATTTTCAAATTAATCAACAAAAATCAACAAAGTAAAAATTAATTTAATTGAGATGAATTGGATTACTTTAATTACAATTACAATTATAGCAAATATAACATTGTCATTACAATTACAATTACATCCAAATATGTAATTCATTACATTTAGGTTAAATTACAAATGTAATTTTTCCAAGCCTGGACAACTCTATTGATACCAACTGAATTTTAAAATAATAAAAATTTATTAATAAATAATGAAACTATATTTGTTTAAAGTGTTTTTAAATATTTAAATACTATTATTACTTTCTTTCTATTTAAGAATTTCAGATTCGATAAACACGTACGCTCAAATGGAGTTCTAGAATTAAACCAAATATACTCCAAAATAATTTTTGCTTCAAGTTCGGTACGGGAGTAAATGTATGGAGTTAATTCCTTTCTAAAAATAGAATACATAATTAATCCCATATGAGGAGTTTATTTTTTTTTTCCCCCAAATTTGCAGTGTGTCTTCCTGGAATTTCCTGAAATGAGTAAAGTACCGTGACAAAAATGGGGAAAGTCGTACCAGTTTTGAATCTGTCACAAACGCGTTTCTGGGAAGTTTGGTCACGTCATTTCAGTCTCTATATCGATCCTATTATAAATCAACGTAGTACAATTACGTGACGAATCAGTGACATGTCACCGACAAGTTTTTTTAAATTTTTTCACTTTGGTGTGTGACTTGCTTTACAGTTTGATGGATGAAGTTTAGTATTTACAGACAGACAGATCGACAGCAAATTGAGTTATTGGCTGCAATACATTTGATAACGTTATCGTTGGAGACTCTCTCTTTCTCTCTGTCGTTCTAGTACTGTAGTACGTAATAAATAAACTAAATGCCATTAATTTTGCCTAAAAAGTCTCCAGACTTCCAAGGTCATATTCAAATGCAAGTACTATGAATATATTAATGTCATAACAAATATCTAAAAACTGCAAAACTTTGTCACTCGTATTCTTTTCTGAATAAAAGTTTGAAAAAAAGTATATGTATGAGAGAGGCATAAATGTAAAGGGTCAAAGGAATAAAAACAGTGAAATTTACAGTTCTTTATTTGTATTTCAAATCACAAATCACTTTCAAGCAAATAATAGTTGTGCTTGTTTGAAGCAAAGAAGAAAACAGCTGGATAGTGAATCTTTCTTAGCTCGAACGACTGCAGAACGGTCATCGTGTAGAGAACTGACTGCAAGGGGGTAGGTGGGGGAACAATTAAGTTATTCAGCCAACCAACTGAGCGAACATAATGTTATGATAATTGATAAAGAAAAATCTTCCGGCAGTGCAGTCGATATATATATATATATATATATATATATATATATATATATATATATATATATATATATATATATATTATTAGAATCTAAGCTTCTTCTCAAGATTTACAACTTTTTAAATTTAATCAAAATCTTATTTTTTAATTAAAATAATTAATAACGGAATAATTCAATTGTCGGTAATTACAATCAATAATTATTTAATTTAAAATATTTACGAAAAAACATTATATATTAAAACAACTCTTATTGCATAACAATTAAAACAATATATACATAATATATAATATATATATATATATATATATATATATATAATATATATAGATATAAAATATATATATATATATTATAATATAATGAAAAAAACACGAAGGAAAGCAAACAGAATGGTGTTCAAGCGCTTTCGTCTAATGACATCCCAGGAACACTGAAGTAAATAAAGAGTTCGAGACTATATATAGGTCACAAAGAAAAAAAAAAATATATAATATATATAAGGTGTTTCAGGAGGAAAGGTCAATACTTCGGGAGGTGATAGTATAGGTCATTGTGAGAAAAAAAAGTTCATATGAACATGTGTCTAATTCTGAATGGTTACGGAGATAGAGCTGTTTGAATCTACATATACAAAAAGCATTGTTTAATGGTAATCAAGAAAGAGAAACCAATTACTGTTTCTAACATTTAATGTTTAAACATTGGCATTTTGAATGGTATCAGAAACAGAAATGACAAATTGTTAAGTTTACAATACGTTTTCGAAAATCCCACCGTCAACCTCAATGCACTTTGCAACTCGTGTGCGAAGATCGCGTGTTGTTCGTCTGAGTTGATCTTGACGTTCCTTTATGCGGGCAGCAGCATCCAAAATGCGCGCGAGCAATTCGTCTCGTGTATCCACCTTTCTTTTGTAAACTGACTTTTCATCCACTCCCACAAACAATAATCTAACGGAGAGAGGTCTGGAGACCTTGGTGGCCATTGAATGGGACCACCGCCGGGGGAGGAAGAGCTGTGCTCGCATCAGATTCAAAAAGCTCTATCTCCGTAACTATTCAGAATTAGACACATGTTCATATGAACTTTTTTTTCTCACAATGACCTATACTATCACCTCCCGAAGTATTGACCTTTCCTCCTGAAACACTTATATATATATATATGTTATATATATATAATATATATATATAATATATATATATATATATATATATATATATATTTATGATATATATTTTTTTTTGTGACCTATATATAGTCTCGAACTCTTTATTTACTTCAGTCTTCCTGAGGATGTCATAAGACGAAAGCACTTGAGCACCATTCTGTGTTTCCTTTCCTTCGTGGTTTTTTTTCATAAATATTCTTCACGTGTTACTTTCGTGAAATAATTTTCATATATATAATATAATATATATATAGATATATATATATATATATATATATATATATATATATATATAAATATAATATATATATATAAAATATAATATATATATATACAATATAATATATATATACAATATAATATATATATAAAATATAATAAAATATATATATAAACCTTATATATATATATATATATATATTATATATATATATATATATATATTATATATATAATATAATATATATATCTAATATATATAATATAATATAATATAATATAATGCAATATATAATATATATATATATATATATAATATATATATATAATTATATATATATATATATATAATATATAATATATATATATATATATAATATATATACAAAACTAAAAAAAATAAATTAAAATATATTGTATATATATATATATCTATATATATATATATATATATATAGATATATATATATATATATATATATACTGTATATATAGGGTTGAGCAAGCTTTTTTACAAGTGATACTAAAGATTTAAGCCACATTAACATATTTAAAAATATTACTACCCAATAATGGTTATATTAACACATATATATATATAATATATATATATATATATATATATATATATATATATATATATATATCCCATTTGCCAGTCCAGTGCCATATAAAGTACTTTATATTATTTATATTCCAGTGCTTTTTCATATATATATATATAATTCGGAAGTGATTACCAACAGATAATAAAGTCATTGCTGAATTATTTACTGTTTCATGAGTTATATATATATATATATATATATATATATATATATATATATATATATGTCTGGGAAGATAAGATACAGAGTAACTCTACATAAATATAGAAAAATAACATCCCCGGATTATACACAAAACAAGTGAAGTGGAAGTATGATCATCGTCTGGGGAAAAAACAGAGTGTGGGAAAAGCTGCAGAAGTATCACGAATGACAAAGAGAGACACTGAAGGTAATTTCCCCCTAAATTTTGAGGAAATTTTGCCTTTAAACCTTGGTCGAATCTCGTTTTCTTTTGTTGGAAACTGAAGTGTGTCTGTTCTTGAGGAGTGACTTATTAAGAAGTAGGAGTACGCTCCGCTCGTTAGGGTAACTAAGAGAAGGAATAACATTGATACTGTAATGACATACAGTGACGCTTGAGGAGAAAAACCTGTAAATGAATCAAAAAATGCATTGATAACATATAATATTTAAATTAAGTTTCAGTCAGTTACAAAAGTCGACATACATTTGGCTACCTTTACGGCTCAATGTATCCCCAGGACTTTTGTAACCGATGGTGGTTTCTCGAAAACGTTCGTCTATAAAACATAAAAAAATTACTAAGTAAGTAACGACTGGTTTTTCCTTTTAAAATTTTATCACTGTCACCAAAAGCAAAATAAAATATCCCGGCAAAAATAGTAGCAATTACTAATTTTTTATGCTTTTAGGATCTTTATATTTTTAGGCGAACATTTTTCGAAACCTTTACATATTTACATCGAGTCAAAATGGTCCGTTTTTGTTAAAAAAAAATGTGATGACAGATTGTCGTGTCCAGTGCGAGTGATAAACCGTTTTAATGATTGCGAGAGAAGGGGTGTTGTGCTGACAGATTATCAAAATATGTTTGGAGGAGCATGTTCAAATTTGGGTTGAGTCAATGTTGACTGTAATGTAAATCTACATACAGGGTGATCCGATAAAGGCGTTTCCAAAAAAAATATTAAAAGTTATTTCTGGAAACATCTTTTTGGACCACCTTTAATATTAATCTCTAATTAAGTTACTTATGCTTAAGTCAATATATATATATATATATATATATATATATACGGGGTGGCGCAAAAGTCGCGCATTCATAGGAATTTTCAGTGTTGATTATATTTTTTTTTCTTTTAGGTAGGGGATGACTGCGAAATTAACGATAGACGAGAGGGTGAGCTTGGTTTTAATGCATGGAATACCAGGTACTGTACAACAAATCGATGAATCGGTACAGAAATTAAATTCTGTACCGATTCATCAATTTGTTGTACCTGGTATTCCATACATTAAAACCAAGCTCACCCTCTCGTCTATTGTTAATTTCGCACCCATCCCCTATCTAAAAGAAAAAAAATAATATAATCAACACTGAAAATTCCTATGATGCGCGAATTTTGCGCCACCATATATATATATATATATATATATATATATTGCAACGCCTACTCTGAAGAAAATCAAGTTATATTTCATGGAATATAATATAGAATATAGGATAGGAAATCTGCCTCGTTATCTTAATTAATTAAATTTCTAATTAAATAATTTAAATTATAATTTTAAAGTAATTATAAATTAAGAATTATTCAAGACTGACATACCCATAACAATGTCATTATCTAATTATCTTTCTATTCACGTATCTACTTCCGTAAAATAACAAAACTCGACACATATTGCGCGGGATTACACCCCTTTTCCGCGAGACTCGCTTTCAAAAAGTTTCAAAACATGTTTGTGCGTAGCGAAGCACCTCCAAATCATTCAAGAAAATAAAAAGCTTTTTTCTTCTTTATCTTTCGAAAATCACAAATTTTGCGACATTATTTGATCCATTAAATGAAATAAATAACTAACAATTAAGAACTAAAATAAAAATAAACATTTTTACTTTTTTTATAGAAATAATGTAATGATGGAGAGGTTTAACTTCATTCGCAACATCTAATAAAGTTATATGATAGAGGGGACCTACAGCTTTACGTGGGATCCGAACCACGGGTCACTACATGGTTGGGAGGATGGTCTCCCACCCAACTACTACTACTACTATCCAAATCAACGTCACTTAACTTCGCTGATCAACGGGAAGCGGTTTCGACATTAGTTATGACGTAGTTCCTTCTAAGGAGAACAGCGTTATATGAATTAACAGAGAAACAAGAGCTCATATATATATATATATATATATATATATATATATATATATAATAGTAAAGATAGAGAGATAGAGAATGAAAAATTTAAAATTTTGGGTTCGTAGCTGCCAAAAACAAGCTTCTTATTTTTAAATATACTATATGTATTGGAGTCAGTCCAGTGATTTTTTTTTTAAGTTCCCCCCCCAAAGTGCCGTACAAAACGTCTTCCTTCTCACTTTGATGGAAATTAACTAATTTTCAGCTTTTCGCAATGCAGAATAGATTAAAATCAGGAATTAATTGAAGCCAAATTTACTCTTTCGTATTTATTTATTTATTTATTACAATCCTCTCTCTCTCTCTCTCTCTCTCTCTCTCTCTCTCTTCTCTCTTCTCTCTCTCTCTCTCTCTCTCTCTCTCTCTCTCTCTTCTCTCTCTCTCTCTCTCTCTCTCTCTGTTTGTGAGTAAATAAGAATGTAATAATTACCTGATGAAAATAGACCAGAATTATGAGCTTTTCTCATATGTGGATTTTGAAGGATAAGCGTTGAGTTCGAGTGATAGAAAGACCCCAAACTCGCGTTGCAAATCAAAACCAATTCACCGTTTTTGTCAAAAAGTCCTTCGTTTACGGTAAACGTTAACCAAAGCTGAGAAGTGAAGGAATGACGATTCTCTTGCCTAGGATGGATCCGAGTCAGGAAGTCCTCAGTAGCCTTTAAAACAAATAAATAAATAAATAATATACACTTGTTCAGTTCATTGAATGTTGTGAAATGTTGAGAAAACTTGGCCAAATTTATATGAGGAAACAAAAGCAAATTTAATCACGTATTTTTAAGTAATTTACACACACACACACACGGAACTTTAGGATAGTAATAAATGTATTATTTTATGAAAATGTACTCGTGGCACCTGAACTAGGACTACATCTGCGGTATTGCATTTCCATTATTTATGTATATGTAGGCCCTATATATAAATACGCAATATATCAATAAATTGCATATTATATATGCGTATACGTAAAATAACGGAAATGTAGTAATGTACTTTAGGTTACAAGACTACAATGAGACAAAAATTTGACACGTATTATTTTACTCCTAAAGTATGAAATTTAGAGTATTAAAATTTTTCTATGAAAATATCGTACATCTGGCATTCATATGAGATCCAAATTGTTCCCCGTACCTCTCTTCCATTTAAGGTCCAAGTTAAAACTGCCGGGGGAAATGCCCTTCTGGCCACGCAAAGGGCTTCCAACGTCTTTCCAGTGTGATACTCCAGAGGATTTACGCCAACAGTTCCCACTCCACTGACTTCGATGACTGGTCCAGTAGTGCCAGGGACATCTCCGTCGGGAGGATCTTGCAAAGGAAGTATCGTAGAATATTCATGACATTATTACACGCGAATCAGTTTAATTATACACGAATAATCGTACCATAATTGGATGTAGATCCGGGATCTTCAACAAGGTTTTTTAAGGGTAAAAGATTAAAAAACGTCAAAAGTATATAAGCTGTTTGGAAGTATTCTACTGTACACATTTTAAAGTATTATAATAAATATTTGGTAATTTCAAACTACGAAGAATGATTTAATAATAAAATAATTGTGAACATTTAATTAACAAAATATTATTGAAAATATTTTAAAATTTTTACATGACATTAAAATAACAGTTAATAGAGAGAGTTTGAATGGGAAAATTGCATTATTGTTCCTCGTGCCATTTGAATGAATTAACTTCTTTTTTGGAGATGGTGGGAAGGGACTGACTGATTGACTGTCGCCGGGCCAATTGGTTACTCAAATTACTTAAATTATGTTACCCAAAATTTAAACTTTGCCAAAGGTATTCGTACTTTTTGTTTGTTTGAGAGTACTTTTTTACCCCAATTTTCTCTAAGGGATATACACGCAACGGGGGTCACCAATTAACTTTTTCCGCGGTCCGTATAGTTGTTTCTTTACCGAGGTCCACTACCAACACCTTTCTTGTTTTCGAAGTGTTTCCGTAATGTTGTCATTATTTTACTGAAGTCAACTTAAAATCACCACTTTTAAAATCCCGAATTCAAATTTAAATTTTAAAAAAGAAAATAATAGGAAAATCTTGATTTTGCTTCCTTCGAAATGTTACAGTTTGTCTACATTTTAAACTAAATTCTAGAAAATACGTCGGCGTTCTGGATCCGAAACGTGATTCGTCTGTCGGTGACCCCTGGTTATAGAGGCACGATATACCGGGTGGTAGCAGAGACTAAAACATACTGAAACATTAAATTACCTATCATATGAAAACATATACATTTCATTAATTTGAATGGTTAATTGGTAATATACAAAATAAAAGTCTAAGTTTTACTGCGTACCAATAACGGTCATATTGTTGGACTTTCTCACTGTTTCAAAAGATTCATCCGCCATCACTTCGCACGTAAAGACGCCAGATGTCTCCACAGTCACGTGTCTCAAAATAACTTTGACTTCAGAGGACAAAGAAGTCTGTTGAGAAAAGAAATAACGCGTTATTACTCCTTAATAGAATGTGAAACCAGTGTTCAACTAGTAAATACCACTGTAGGATGAAGAAGAGTTCTGAAATGGAACTTATTCTCTATGCATCGCAGCTTCGAGGGAACATTCGGTAACTCTTAACCTGAGGATAAGCATACTTTCGTTTCGCAAACATACAATAACAGCTACGAGCAATTTTACGAGAGAGATAATTGTTAGTTTAATGCCCGTGTGTTGAACCATATCCATCATGGACAATAAAACACACACACACACACACACACACACAGGTGGGCCTTCCCAACCATGTATTTGCAGATCGAACTGGGAACAAAGCACAGAAAATAAAGTAACTCATATTCCCAAATAGAATACCATTAAATTGGTTGGACTTTAATCTTCTCTTGCGAGACTTACTCATTTAACTCTAACAAGAGAAGTTACTCACATAATTCTTTAATATTACTAAATACTTCTACAGATTATGCATTTACATAGTGCCATAGTGCCAACAACAAACAATCAATCAAAGAACCTACATATTATAACTTTGGCAATGAAACTACGAGCTGCTTCATACCCTGAACGGTGTATGGACGGAGAGGTGCTTTGTGTAAGCACAAATATTGTAATCTCAATATTGTAAGCGTGTAATCACAAATGATTTAGTGAAGCTTCTCTTAACACCTATACTGAAGTTATTGGCGATATATATATATATAATATATATATATATATATATATATATATATATATTTGCCAAAATGCATTTCATATTATTAAAATAATAATAATATATAAATTGTACAAACCATACATCCACTTACTTTATCATTATCCACCGATATTAACATTTTGATGTAACATTTGAGTCGTTCGAGAAATGTAAAGGTTGGTTTCGAGATGAATTTGAATAAAGAATTAAACTTGTTATCTTTTCAACCATTTTGGAAGATATTCCACGATGTTGGCTGCTCACAAATTACGTCCTAATTCTATTATAAAACAACACGCAATTGGTTTGATTCGACGTATATCATCGATTTTGTTTTAGGTTTTTTATATAAACGTATTTCGTAATTATAATGACGTTGGGAAATGGAAAAATTAATAGTTAAATTGGCAATTAAGAAAAGTTAATTTAGGGAGTAATATACTCGATAAAAATAGATTTAGTGAAAGCAAAAGCTTTAGGTTTGTACTGAGGTTTTCATCTTACCCTATGAAGACCTTCGTACGAGTATATGCTGAAAGCGGGTGAGTTTTAATTAGCTATTTCTTCTCGTGGCATTATTTCCATAGTAACGGTATATTCCCATAGCAACGGTATATTAGTCAAATACAGCATGTGTATTGTAAGGATATTTACGCTATGTATGTATGTATATAGTCAAGTTTTTACCTTATATATACTATATATATTTGAGATATATTGATTCACCTCCACCGAATTTAGGAAAACTTGTTGGTTGACAACCTTTTTGGTATTTTAGATCTCCCCCCAATGGGGTAAAAATGATTGAAATTTCTAAAAATATCGAAAAACAAAACAAAAGGACACCAGTACTGAAAAAAAAAGGACAATTCAATATTTTAACTAAATGGGGCGTTATTGCTTATCTTCTTCTCGAGGGTGGTCACTGTGCGTGAAAGGGAAAGAACAGAACAATTCTCCACCATTTATATATTCATTAACCAGAAAACATTCAAGTTAAGATATCATAAAATAGAATATGCAAACAACAAAATGGGGAATGAAATATGCAATACAATTTTTACTCATCATACCGATCGCTTGGCATTTTCTTGATATTTTGAATATATATATATATATATATGGGATGCATTTCACAATTAAACACGTGAAATGAATGAATGATGCAAACCCAGAAGGAAAAAGAAAAATGAATCCCAGGCCTTTCGTCTATTCAGAAGTACACCTCGTCACGGAATCACGTCATTTCCTGACGAGATGTACTTCTGAATACACGAAACGCCTTCGAATAATTTCTATTTTCCCTTGTGGGTTTGCATTATATATATATAATATATATACGGTAATAACACACGCAAACAGGCGTGATTTTGCATACTGCGAAATAATCTCTACCAGTATTCGAACTAAGGAATTCTGAGGAGAACGAGCTTAAACGTTAACACAATCTGACGTTGATTTAAACGCCCAAACACAACGCTTTCACAACTACTGTCGAAGTTGTTTACAAAATCACAAATCACGCGAGCTTTGAGTGTTATTTCTATCCTCAGTGTTTTGCCAGAGAGATTTTAAGTGAAGTGCAGCCATTAGTTTGAGTGCAACGGGGTTGACTAGCAAAACACTTCCAGGCAACAGAGCGTTAAATATCCCGGGCATTGAAAGTTGTCAGGTTGCATGAATTACTCTTTAACCATGTTGTAGTTCAGTGGTTAGCGGCCGAGACTCCTACTCATATATATATATATATATATATATATATATATATATATATATATATAATAATAATAATAATAATAAGGCCAGAAACAATGGAGTGAAAAATGAAAGTTTGTGAACGTAATCTCGTTAAATTGTGTCCAGAAACTATGAAATAATTATAAAATAATTATAGAATTATTAAAAGATAAGAATGCAGATAAGGTGTTTCTAATCCTAAATTTGAGTTACAGAATAGAAGTTTGTCTTCGCAATGAATTGTTCATTGCGCCAAATGGATTTCTTCTTTAAAAATAGTTCAAATGTCACTAAAGTTAACAATCTCTCTCTCTCTCTCTCTCTCTCTCTCTCTCCTCTCTCTCTCTCTCTCTCTCTTCTCTCTCTCTCTTCTCTCTCTCTCTCTCTCTCTCTCTCTCTCTCTCTCGCCTGTGTAGGGAAGTGAAGGCGAAGGTTAGGCTAGCGAAACGTAACGAAGAACTACGGGTGGCAAGCCTCTGCAAGAGGAACCCTAAGGAGTTCTTCAGTTATGTTAATAGTAGAAAGCCTATTAGAAGCATGATAGGTCCTTTAAAGGACGGAAGCGGCGTTCTGCGGACCTCCGACGCGGACATCGCTAAGGTGCTTAATGAGTACTTTGCGGGAGTGTTCACCAGGGAGGATACCCGCGTCATCCCCGAGCCAGCTGTGAGGCACGAAGGTGCTGACCTGGATAGTGTTAGATGTACCGCGACAGTCGTTGCTCATAGAATAGACAAACTGAGCGCGTTTAAGGCTCCTGGGCCAGACCAGTTTCTCCCCAGTGTTTTGCGAGAAGTGCGCGACCAGGTGGCTCCCCACCTGGCTACAGTCTTCAACAAATCGTTGGAGATGGGCCAGGTGCCTGGTGACTGGAGAGAGGCCAACGTGACCCCTATCTTTAAGAAAGGGGATCACGAAAGTCCAGGGAACTATCGTCCTATTAGTCTCACTTCAGTTGTAGGTAAATTATTAGAAAGGATAATAGCTGATAGAATCGTTGACCATTTGGATTCCTACAAGCTGCTTGGGGACTCCCAACATGGGTTTAGACGGCATAGGTCGTGTCTCACCAACTTGCTCGAGTTTTCCACGTCATGTTGAGTGAGTACGATAAGAGTAGGGCGATTGATATACTTTATCTCGACTTTCAGAAAGCCTTTGATAAGGTACCTCACCGCCGGCTAATGGCGAAAGTGCGCGCGCTGGGTATCGGTGGGGAAATAGGTAGGTGGATTGAAAACTGGCTAAGGAATAGGCGGCAGAGGGTGGTAATTAAAGGGGCTAGTTCGGGTTGGGCCTCGGTCACTAGTGGGGTTCCTCAGGGTTCCGTTTTGGGGCCACTGTTGTTTACCATTTACATAAATGATATCGACGGTGGCATCGTCAGTCGGATCGCCAAATTCGCTGATGACACCAAGCTTGGGGCCAATGTTGGGACGCCCGAAGCGATCGAGGAACTGCGTGCGGACCTAGGTAGGATAGGAGAGTGGTCCGAAAAATGGCAAATGCCGTTTAACTTGGGTAAATGCAAAGTGATGCACATTGGCTACGCCAATCCCAAGTCGGACTACTCGATGTTGGGCAGTAATATCGAGGTGACTGATTAGAAAAGGACTTGGGTGTGCTAATTAGCAGCGACCTTAAGTTTACGAAACAGTGTGTAGAGTGGAAAAGAAAGCCCAGAAACTATTGGGTTATATCAGGAGGCAATTTCAGTTTCGGAACAAGGAGATTGTGCTCTCACTGTACAATTCCCTTGTTCGGCCGTACCTGGAGTATGCTGTGCAGTTCTGGTCGCCCACCCTCAGGAAAGATATTGAGAGGCTGGAGCGAGTGCAGGCGAGGGCCACAAAGTTGATCCCTTCCGTTAGGCATATGGGCTACAATCGACGGTTACGCGCCCTGAACTTGTTTTCGCTTGAAACTCGGAGGCTGCGCGGTCAACTGATCGAGGTTTTCAAGCTCTTACGAGGGTTCAACGATGTCGATTTTAGAAGTATGTTTAGTTTAAATGATAACCCAACTCGCAACAATGGTTGGAAGTTGGATTTGAAACGGTTTAGGACTAGTGTGTGTGGGAATTACGTTACGTATAAGATCTGTGACACATGGAACAGGTTACCTTCGGAAGTTGTGAACAGTTCCTCTGTGGATCAGTTCAAGAAAAGGTTAGACGAAATCTTGCACACTATTTGAGTGTGTAAAGACATTTAGGACCTCAGTCTGCGGAAATTTCTTTTCCTGTAAAATAGTTGATATCTGGAACCAACTTCCCTCAGAGGTTGTTTCCAGTCAAAGTGTAAATCTGTTTAAAAATAGGCTAGACAAAGTACTGAACACACTCATAGTTTAAGATTAAAACCTCAGAAAACTCTGCAGGAGTTCGCTTGCTCGGTGTCTCTGTGAGCAAGCTAAATATAGAGCTATTTATATATTCTCCACTTTCCTGTAAAATTTCCTTGGCTACTTTTCCAGGGTCAAGGTATTTTCTTCAACCTTTTTCCGTACCTGCCTCTGGCAGGGAGGGAGCGGAGGGTGGGGAGAGAGCCTTCTACTTTTCTATCCAGTTTTCTACTACTGCTAGCATAGTTGAAAGACAAAATTTTCCCTGGCACCCGTTGCCATTGGTACCTCCTCGGTATGGGCCGCAAGGCCTTTTGAGGTACTTCTTTTCCTTGTAACTCCTTGTAACTCTCTCTCTCTCTCTCTCTCTCTCTCTCTCTCTCTCTCTCTCCGCAGGGGGTATAAAGGTTATGCACATTTCTTCTGGATGTAGTAAACTTTATACTTGGGGTGTGACAGCCCTCCGGTCCCGAGTCGTGGGATTCTAGAGGAACTGGCTGCCAGCTCCTTTAGGTTCTCTCTCTCTTTCGGGAGGGCGGGTAAAGTATTTTGCACAATCCCGTCCCGTGGGTTACTAGGACCCCATCCCATCCCTACTCTGTCCTTTTAGATTACGTTAAGGTTGTTCTCCTCTCACTGCAAAAAAAAAAAAAAAAAAAAAAACTTTTCTTTTAGTATTAAGTCTTTTTCTCTTCTTTTACTATTAGGACCCTACTGCTACCTCATGCGTGGGAAGAGAGGCTTTGGAACCTCTATAAATAACACCATTTAACGCTCGTAGGTTGTGAGAGACTGGGATGGAGGGGTCCCAGGCGTAGGGGCGCGATGAATGGAGTGTGGCTAGTGCCCCGTTAAGCCCATTCCTAACGCGTAATGGCTTGACCAGCCCCCTGCGACCGTTCTTTGGTGACCAATTGATGGTGCTTGGCTGTACTGCTCTGAGGTGAGAGGGCTTTACTGCCCAGCTGGCTGCCAGGCCAGCGTAAAGTCTCGGGCGTAGCCTCTGGGTCTGGTGGGATATCCCTTGAACACTGGATTCTAAGAGTCTGGCCCACTTGTGAGTGACTAGTAAGACTTAGTAAGGGGCTGCATCTCGCTGTCGCTCCTGGCGGAAAATCCGTGACGCTTGCGTCGCGAGTGTTTGTCAGTTGGTAGCTGCGACACGTTTGGGACGGTCCGGCCCTGGGGAGACCTTTGGTCGGTGCGGCAGCAGGAGAGGTGTAGTCTTCTGGAAGGAATGAACGTCACTTGCGAAAAGGCGGGTGCGGCTACGCGCGGGATTAATTCACCCCCCCCCCTTTTTTATATACTGGTCATAACGTTTTTGGATAGTTTTCATTGCTAGAACGCTTTATCTTATTCAGAGTATTCAGAAAAAACAAAAAAAAGAGAAAATATGGCAGGGCCAGCTAAATTGAAAGCAGAATGCTTTAAATGTAAAGTTAATCATTGGTGCGTAGACTTCCCAGAGGGTAATATCAGCGATATCACATCCCTTAGTGTATGTTTGTTTTGTAAACTTAGAGACAACCACGAAAAGGAAGTTAAAGAGCTAAAGGAATTAGTAAAAAAGCTTGAAGCTAGGGTCGTAGCACTGGAAATCCAACCCAGTGGACAAGATCAAATTAAAAACACACCAGCAGATTCAAACTGTAAGATTAAGTATCAAGAACAAAGGGAGGGCTCAAGAAGGGGCTGATAGAGAAGGGTGGGAAGGGATCGATAGAGAAGGGTGGAAGGGGCCTGCTGATGGCCCAAAGAAACCGAAGGATGTAGCTACCTGTCGGGGTGGGTCGGGTGGTGTAACTGCGTGTATGGGTGGCGACGGGTTTCGAAAGGTCTCGGGCAAGAAGGCTGCGAAGCCGAAGCCTGAGACCCCAGTTGCCCCTGTCAAGACCTCTAACCGCTTTAGTCTCCTGTGCTCGAAGGAGGAAGACACCGTTTTGATTGGGGACTCGCAGATCAGGGGCCAGGAGAAGTACTTTGCTTCTGCAAACCGGGATGGGAGGAAGGTAAGGTGCTTACCTGGGCGGGGAACGGCGCACTTAAGGAAGGAGGTAGAGAAGGTGCGCGTGGTAGTCGGAGGACTGCGATCGTTGTCCACGCTGGTGGCAATGACCTGTTCCTCAAAGGCGGTGGGGTAGGTCTTACAGAAGGGATCATCACCGAGATCATGTCTCTTGCGGATGATCTAAAACTGAAGACAGACAGGGGAATGTTAATGGGTATTTTACCGCGAATGAATGTCAGTGACCACTCGCTCAGTAAGGTCATTGGCATCAACGAGAGGGTACAAGACTTGTGCGTTCCGCTGGGCGTGAAGTTTATTGACCCCTTCGATGCATTTTCGGGTAGGTGGGACCTTTACCAGAGGGATGGTGTCCACCTCAATGACAAGGGTAAAGGTGTGCTAGGCGCGCTGCTCGACCGGCACCTATACAGAATGGTGAGGTCGAGTCCTGGGAGAGATGATGGGCCCCCACCGGGGAGAGATGAGGATGAGCCGGTGGCGGACGTACCTTCGACTGAAGGGTGCGTCGAAGTACAGATGGGTGACCCTCCTCCTACGTTGGAGGGGGCTCAGTCTCCTGTGGAAGTTGCCCCCTCGTTAGTGAGGGGCTCTTCAACTCCCGACAGCCTGGCTGTTCGGGAAACGGGTCGTGCTAGGGGGCGGTCAGAATAGGGAAGGCTCCCTCCGTGCAATGCTTTTTAATGCTAGGTCAATTAGGAACAAGTTTTCGCGAGCTACGGGCGCTCTTAGCATCAGAATACCAGGATATCGTTGCTATCACCGAGTCCTGGATTCATACTGATCGTAGGGACTACGTTGGGGAGTTCGAAATTCCCGGGTATAGAATGTTTCGCAAAGACCGCACCCGTGGGGAGGGGGGTGGGGTACTAATATACGTCAGAGACACGTTGAGTCCGGTTGACTGCCAGTTCCGGTCGGAACGGGAGCTGCTTGGCGTCGATCTGAACGTGGGAGGGACGAACTATAGGTTAATCTTGGTGTACAGACCTCCGCATCTCCTCCTCGAGGAGGATACAGCCCTGTACACCGAACTCAGTAGCCTGCTAGGGGATAGGGTGTGTGTAGTTTTAGGAGACTTCAACTGTCGCGGCATAAAGTGGGAAAACAGGACTGCCGATGCTGAAGGGAGGAGGCTAGTTGACTTTGCTGATGAGAACTTCCTCACTCAGTGGGTCAACGAGCCTACACGAGGCGAAAGCGTTCTAGACTTAGTATTCACGACCGAAGACAACCTCGTCACTGGCCTCACCGTTGACGAATCGTTGGGCGGGAGTGATCACGGTCTTATTAGGTTCCGTGTGTGCGTCCCTCGGGTGAAGCGTAGTAACTCGAGAGGCAGTAAGCTCGATCTCCGGCGGGCGAACTTTGTTAGCCTCAGGGATAGCGTAGCAGAGATGGGGTTAGAGGTTGGCGGCGATGTTGAGGGAGTGTGGAGTGCATTCCGGGATGAGTTTATGGTGCTGCAGTCTGCTGCCATACCCTCAAAACTGGTCACCCCTGCTTCAACGCAGCCTAAGTGGTTCAATCGTGGCATCGCTTCGCTATCCGAAATAGGAAAGTAGTGTATAGGAGGGCGAAGGCCAATCGTTCCCACGAGAACACTGAAGCGTATGTCCGCCTGTGTAGGGAAGTGAAGGCGAAGGTTAGGCTAGCGAAACGTAACGAAGAACTACGGGTGGCAAGCCTCTGCAAAGAGGAACCCTAAGGAGTTCTTCAGTTATGTTAATAGTAGAAAGCCTATTAGAAGCATGATAGGTCCTTTAAAGGACGGAAGCGGCGTTCTGCGGACCTCCGACGCGGACATCGCTAAGGTGCTTAATGAGTACTTTGCGGGAGTGTTCACCAGGGAGGATACCCGCGTCATCCCCGAGCCAGCTGTGAGGCACGAAGGTGCTGACCTGGATAGTGTTAGATGTACCGCGACAGTCGTTGCTCATAGAATAGACAAACTGAGCGCGTTTAAGGCTCCTGGGCCAGACCAGTTTCTCCCCAGTGTTTTGCGAGAATGCGCGACCAGGTGGCTCCCCACCTGGCTACAGTCTTCAACAAATCGTTGGAGATGGGCCAGGTGCCTGGTGACTGGAGAGAGGCCAACGTGACCCCTATCTTTAAGAAAGGGGATCACGAAAGTCCAGGGAACTATCGTCCTATTAGTCTCACTTCAGTTGTAGGTAAATTATTAGAAAGGATAATAGCTGATAGAATCGTTGACCATTTGGATTCCTACAAGCTGCTTGGGGACTCCCAACATGGGTTTAGACGGCATAGGTCGTGTCTCACCAACTTGCTCGAGTTTTTCCACGTCATGTTGAGTGAGTACGATAAGAGTAGGGCGATTGATATACTTTATCTCGACTTTCAGAAAGCCTTTGATAAGGTACCTCACCGCCGGCTAATGGCGAAAGTGCGCGCGCTGGGTATCGGTGGGGAAATAGGTAGGTGGATTGAAAACTGGCTAAGGAATAGGCGGCAGAGGGTGGTAATTAAAGGGGCTAGTTCGGGTTGGGCCTCGGTCACTAGTGGGGTTCCTCAGGGTTCCGTTTTGGGGCCACTGTTGTTTACCATTTACATAAATGATATCGACGGTGGCATCGTCAGTCGGATCGCCAAATTCGCTGATGACACCAAGCTTGGGGCCAATGTTGGGACGCCCGAAGCGATCGAGGAACTGCGTGCGGACCTAGGTAGGATAGGAGAGTGGTCCGAAAATGGCAAATGCCGTTTAACTTGGGTAAATGCAAAGTGATGCACATTGGCTACGCCAATCCCAAGTCGGACTACTCGATGTTGGGCAGTAATATCGAGGTGACTGATTTAGAAAAGGACTTGGGTGTGCTAATTAGCAGCGACCTTAAGTTACGAAACAGTGTGTAGAGATGGAAAAGAAAGCCCAGAAACTATTGGGTTATATCAGGAGGCAATTTCAGTTTCGGAACAAGGAGATTGTGCTCTCACTGTACAATTCCCTTGTTCGGCCGTACCTGGAGTATGCTGTGCAGTTCTGGTCGCCCACCTCAGGAAAGATATTGAGAGGCTGGAGCGAGTGCAGGCGAGGGCCACAAAGTTGATCCCTTCCGTTAGGCATATGGGCTACAATCGACGGTTACGCGCCCTGAACTTGTTTTCGCTTGAAACTCGGAGGCTGCGCGGTCAACTGATCGAGGTTTTCAAGCTCTTACGAGGGTTCAACGATGTCGATTTTAGAAGTATGTTTAGTTTAAATGATAACCCAACTCGCAACAATGGTTGGAAGTTGGATTTGAAACGGTTTAGGACTAGTGTGTGTGGGAATTACGTTACGTATAAGATCTGTGACACATGGAACAGGTTACCTTCGGAAGTTGAACAGTTCCTCTGTGGATCAGTTCAAGAAAAGGTTAGACGAAATCTTGCACACTATTTGAGTGTGTAAAGACATTTAGGACCTCAGTCTGCGGAAATTTCTATAAAATAGTTAATATCTGGAACCAACTTCCCTCAGAGGATGTTTCCAGTCAAAGTGTAAATCTGTTTAAAAATAGGCTAGACAAAGTACAGAACACACTCATAGTTTAAGATTAAAACCTCAGAAAACTCTGCAAGAGTTCGCTTGCTCGGTGTCTCTGTGAGCAAGCTAAATATAGAGCTATTTATATATTCTCCACTTTCCTGTAAAATTTCCTTTTCTACTTTTCCAGGGTCAAGTATTTTCTTCAACCTTTTTCCGTACCTGCTCTGGCAGGGAGGGAGCGGAGGGTGGGGAGAGAGCCTTCTACTTTTCTATCCAGTTTTCTACTACTGCTAGGATAGTTGAAAGAAAAATAAACTTTTACAAATTTTCCCTGGCACCCGTTGCCATTGGTACCTCCTCGGTATGGGCCGCAAGGCCTTTTGAGGTACTTCTTTTCCTTGTAACTCCTTGTAACTCTCTCTCTCTCTCTCTCTCTCTCTCTCTCTCTCTCTCTCTCTCTCTCTCTCTCTCTCTCTCTCTCTCTCTCTCTCTCCGCGCTGGGGCCGCTGTTGTTTACCATTTACATAAATGATATCGACGGTGGCATCGTCAGTCGGATCGCCAAATTCGCTGATGACACCAATGTTGGGACGCCCGAAGCGATCGAGGAACTGCGTGCGGACCTAGGTAGGATAGGAGAGTGGTCCGAAAAATGGCAAATGCCGTTTAACTTGGGTAAATGCAAAGTGATGCACATTGGCTACGCCAATCCCAAGTCGGACTACTCGATGTTGGGCAGTAATATCGATGTGACTGATTTAGAAAAGGACTTGGGTGTGCTAATTAGCAGCGACCTTAAGTTTACGAAACAGTGCGTAGAGGTGGAAAAGAAAGCCCAGAAACTATTGGGTTATATCAGGAGGCAATTTCAGTTTCGGAACAAGGAGATTGTGCTCTCACTGTACAATTCCCTTGTTCGGCCGTACCTGGAGTATGCTGTGCAGTTCTGGTCGCCCACCCTCAGGAAAGATATTGAGAGGCTGGAGCGAGTGCAGGCGAAGGCCACAAAGTTAATCCCTTCCGTTAGGCATATGGGCTACAATCGACGGTTACGCTCCCTGAACTTGTTTTCGCTTGAAACTCGGAGGCTGCGCGGTCAACTGATCGAGGTTTTCAAGCTCTTACGAGGGTTCAACGATGTCGATTTTAGAAGTATGTTTAGTTTAAATGATAACCCAACTCGCAACAATGGTTGGAAGTTGGATTTGAAATGGTTTAGGACTAGTGTGTGTGGGAATTACGTTACGTATAAGATCTGTGACACATGGAACAGGTTACCTTCGGAAGTTGTGAACAGTTCTCTGTGGATCAGTTCAAGAAAAGGTTAGACGAAATCTTGCACACTATTTGAGTGTGTAAAGACATTTAGGACCTCAGTCTGCGGAAATTTCTTTCCTATAAAATAGTTATATCTGGAACCAACTTCCCTCAGAGGATTTTCCAGTCAAAGTGTAAATGTGTTTAAAAATAGGCTAGACAAAGTACTGAACACTCTCATAGTTTAAGATAAAACATAAGAAAACTCTGCAGGAGTTCGCTTGCACGGTCTCTCTGTGAGCAAGCTAAATATAGAGCTATTTATATATTCTCCACTTTCCTGTAAAATTTCCTTGGCTACTTTTCCAGGGTCAAGGTATTTTCTTCAACCTTTTTCCGTACCTGCCTCTGGCAGGGAGGGAGCGGAGGGTGGGGAGAGAGCCTTCTACTTTTCTATCCAGTTTTCTACTACTGCTAGCATAGTTGAAAGAAAAATCTTTACAAAATTTTCCCTGGCACCCGTTGCCATTGGTACCTCCTCGGTATGGGCCGCAAGGCCTTTTGAGGTACTTCTTTTCCTTGTAACTCCTTGTAACTCTCTCTCTCTCTCTCTCTCTCTCTCTCTCTCTCTCTCTCTCTCTCTCTCTCTCTCTCTCTCTCTCTCTCTCTCTCTCTCGACTTCATCGGAGGCGGACGTGCTGTGTGGTCTCTCCAGTATCTTTTTTAATAGTGACTAAGTTTGATTGTATATTTGTTAGATAAGTATAATATTTATTTACTTTATTATTGAGATTAGGGCAAGCACTATTGCTTAATAATTAGACAATTTATTATTAAATATACTTAAATTACTCCTTTTCCGGTTAACGAACATAATTCCATATTGTTTAAATTCTGTTTTTTCGGCTGAATTTCTCTGGGAAAGTTAAAATAAAATAAGTTTGCATTGTTTTAGACGGTAGTTACAGATTGCATTTTCAGACGAGTTACATAGTAAGATTTGTATGTTCGAGTCTATTTCCGTTTCCGGTCTTACACGTGCTCTCGCAGGTCCATTTCCGGTCTGTAACACGTGCTCTCGCAGGTCCATCTCCCGCATTCACTACTTCTCTCCCACGATCCGTTGTATAAATTAAAATAACATATTATATTTAAAGTAACATCATTCTGCATTGTTATAAACGGCTCCCTACAGATCCCATTCAGTTCCGTATTCAATTCCATTTCCGGTCTGAAACACGTGCCACTCGTCTGCGCGTGTTTATTTCGTATTTCGGCATTCACCAATCCTCCCTCACTAACCAATATACTAATTATTTCGTATTTCGGCATTCACCAATCCTCCCTCACTAACCAATATACTAATTAAAATAGCATTTATTATTATTTAAATTAATATCAGACTGCATTGTTACTAACGGCAACCCACAGGTTCCATTCAATTCTGTATTCAACTCAGTTTCCGGTCTGTAACACGTGTTTACTTCCGAACTCACCATTACCCCTCTCACCATTCGTTATATTAATTAAAGTAGCATATTGTATTATTTAAAAGTAACGTATCGTATTAATTAAAAGGAACATATTGTATTATTTAAATTAACGTATCGTAATAAAAAAAAAAAAAAAAAAAAATGACAGGGCCAGCTAAATTGAAAGCAGAATGCTTTAAATGTAAAGTTAATCATTGGTGCGTTGACTTCCCAGAAGGTAGTATCAGCGATATCACATCCCTTAGTATATGTTTGTTTTGTAAACTTAGAGACAACCACGAAAAGGAAGTGAAAGAGCTAAAGGAATTAGTAAAAAAGCTTGAAGCTAGGCTCGTAGCACTGGAAATCCATCCCAGTAGACAAGATCAAACTAAAAACAAACAAGCAGATTTAAATTGTAAAATTAAGCATCTAGAGCAAAGCGTGGCACGCTTGGAAAACACGGTGACTATTCCGGAAAATGGAACGGAGGACCAAGAATTCAAATTGGTCAAAAATAAAAGACCCTCCAAACCAAAACCAAAACATAAGGATTTGGAACCCATTACCATCAAAAATAAGTTTCACTTACTTGCTGATGAGGAGGATGAATCCTTTTTAATTGGGGATTCTATGGTAAGGAATCAAGGGGACTTTTTCGGAGCAAGACGGGCGACCAAGAGAAAGCTCCGATGTTTTCCGGGTGCCACAAGCCAGATAATTAATAGGGAATTAGGCAAAATTAATATCAAAAATAAGAGTTGCCCTATCATTGTCCATGTTGGTGGCAATGACGTTTTTATGGGAGGGACAGGAGGGCAGACAGAGCCCATTATTAAAGAATTTAAGAACCTAACTGACAAGGTTAGGGATAGGACAGACATGGGTATGGTCGTAGGAATTCTCCCTCGAATGCGTGCTAGTGACTATACTCTAAGTAAAGCCATTAGCATAAATAAAAGAGTTAAACGCATGTGTGATGAAAAAGGCCTAAAGTTTGTCGATTTTTGGCCTACATTCCACGGAAATGGGGAATACTTTGGTACGGACGGGATACATTTTAACCAGAAGGGGAAAAAGAAGTATGGTGATTTACTGAACATTAATTTGTATAATCTTTTTAAACTAAGACCCCCCAAACCAGCAATTGATCCTGCTCCCCAAACGGTTAAACCTACTCCCCCAGCAGTTAGCCCCCCTCCCCCAGCAGTTAGTCCCCCTCCCCCAGCAGCAGTTAGTCCCCCTCCCCCAGCAGCAGTTAGTCCCCCTCCCCCAGCAGCAGTTAGTCCCCCTCCCCCAGCAGCAGTTAGTCCCCCTCCCCCAGCAGCAGTTAGTCCCCCTCCCCCAGCAGCAGTTAGTCCCCCTCCCCCAGCAGCAGTTAGTCCCCCTCCCCCAGCAGCAGTTAGTCCCCCTCCCCCAGCAGCAGTTAGTCCCCTCCCCCAGCAGCAGTTAGTCCCCTCCCCCAGCAGTTAGTCCCCCTCCCCCAGCAGCAGTTAGTCCCCCTCCCCCAGCAGCAGTTAGTCCCCCTCCCCCAGCAGCAGTTAGTCCCCCTCCCCCAGCAGCTTAGTCCCCCTCCCCCACAGCAGTTAGTCCCCCTCCCCCAGCAGCAGTTAGTCCCCCTCCCCCAGCAGCAGTTAGTCCCCCTCCCCCAGCAGCAGTTAGTCCCCCTCCCCCAGCAGCAGTAGTCCCCCTCCAACAGCAATAGTGAGGGGCTCTTCGACTCCCGACAGCCCTGGCTGTTCGGGAAACGGGTCGTGCTAGGGGGCGGTCAGAATAGGGAAGGCTCCCTCCGTGCAATGCTTTTTAATGCTAGGTCAATTAGGAACAAGTTTCGCGAGCTACGGGCGCTCTTAGCATCAGAATACCAGGATATCGTTGCTATCACCGAGTCCTGGATTCATACTGATCGTAGGGACTACGTTGGGGAGTTCGAAATTCCCGGGTATAGAATGTTTCGCAAAGACCGCACCCGTGGGGAGGGGGGTGGGGTACTAATATACGTGAGGGACACGTTGAGTCCGGTTGACTGCCAGTTCCGGTCGGAACGGGAGCTGCTTGGCGTCGATCTGAACGTGGGAGGGACGAACTATAGGTTAATCTTGGTGTACAGACCTCCGCATCTCCTCCTCGAGGAGGATACAGCCCTGTACACCGAACTCAGTAGCCTGCTAGGGGATAGGGTGTGTGTAGTTTTAGGAGACTTCAACTGTCGCGGCATAAAGTGGGAAAACAGGACTGCCGATGCTGAAGGGAGGAGGCTAGTTGACTTTGCTGATGAGAACTTCCTCACTCAGTGGGTCAACGAGCCTACACGAGGCGAAAGCGTTTTGGACTTAGTGTTCACGACCGAAGACAACCTCGTCACTGGCCTCACCGTTGACGAATCGTTGGGCGGGAGTGATCACAGTCTTATTAGGTTCCGTGTGTGCGTCCCTCGGGTGAAGCGTAGTAACTCGAGAGGCAGTAAGCTCGATCTCCGGCGGGCGAACTTTGTTAGCCTCAGGGATAGCGTAGGAGATATGGGGTTAGAGGTCGGCGGCGATGTTGAGGGAGTGTGGAGTGCATTCCGGGACGAGTTTATGGTGCTGCAGTCTGCTGCCATACCCTCAAAACCGGTCACCCCTGCTTCAACGCAGCCTAAGTGGTTCAATCGTGACATCGCCTCGGCTATCCGAAATAGGAAAGTAGCGTATAGGAGGGCGAAGGCCAATCGTTCCCATGAGAACACTTTAGCGTATGTCCGCCTGTGTAGGGAAGTGAAGGCGAAGGTTAGGCTAGCGAAACGTAACGAAGAACTACGGGTGGCAAGCCTCTGCAAGGGGAACCCTAAGGAGTTCTTCAGTTATGTTAATAGTAGAAAGCCCATTAGAAGCATGATAGGTCCGTTAAAGGACGGAAGCGGCGTTCTGCGGACCTCCGACGCGGACATCGCTAATGTGCTTAATGAGTACTTTGCGGGAGTGTTCACCAGGGAGGATACCCGCGTCATCCCCGAGCCAGGCGTGAGGCACGAAGGTGCTGGCCTGGATAGTGTTAGATGTACCGCGACAGTCGTTGCGATAGAATAGACAAACTGAGCGCGTTTAAGGCTCCTGGGCCAGACCAGTTTCTCCCCAGTGTTGCGAGAAGTGCGACCAGGTGGCTCCCACCTGGCTACAGTCTTCAACAAATCGTTGGAGATGGGCCAGGTGCCTGGTGACTGGAGGGAAGCCAACGTGACCCCTATCTTTAAGAAAGGGGATCACGAAAGTCCAGGGAACTATCGTCCATTAGTCTCACTTCAGTTGTAGGTAAATTATTAGAAAGGGATAATAGCTGATAGGATCGTTGACCATTTGGATTCCTACAAGCTGCTTGGGGACTCCCAACATGGGTTTAGACGGCATAGGTCGTGTCTCACCAACTTGCTCGAGTTTTTCCACGTCATGTTGAGTGAGTACGATAAGAGTAGGGCGATTGATATACTTTATCTCGACTTTCAGAAAGCCTTTGATAAGGTACCTCACCGCCGGCTAATGGCGAAAGTGCGCGCGCTGGGTATCGGTGGGGAAATAGGTAGGTGGATTGAAAACTGGCTGAGGAATAGGCGGCAGAGGGTGGTAATTAAAGGGGCTAGTTCGGGTTGGGCCTCGGTCACTAGTGGGGTTCCTCAGGGTTCCGTTTTGGGGCCACTGTTGTTTATCATTTACATAAATGATATCGACGGTGGCATCGTCAGTCGGATCGCCAAATTCGCTGATGACACCAAGCTTGGGGCCAATGTTGGGACGCCCGAAGCGATCGAGGAACTGCGTGCGGACCTAGGTAGGATAGGAGAGTGGTCCGAAAAATGGCAAATGCCGTTTAACTTGGGTAAATGCAAAGTGATGCACATTGGCTACGCCAATCCCAAGTCGGACTACTCGATGTTGGGCAGTAATATCGAGGTGACTGATTTAGAAAAGGACTTGGGTGTGCTAATTAGCAGCGACCTTAAGTTTACGAAACAGTGTGTAGAGGTGGAAAAGAAAGCCCAGAAACTATTGGGTTATATCAGGAGGCAATTTCAGTTTCGGAACAAGGAGATTGTGCTCTCACTGTACAATTCCCTTGTTCGGCCGCACCTGGAGTATGCTGTGCAGTTCTGGTCGCCCACCCTCAGGAAAGATATTGAGAGGCTGGAGCGAGTGCAGGCGAGGCCACAAAGTTAATCCCTTCCGTTAGGCATATGGGCTACAATCGACGGTTACGCGCCCTGAACTTGTTTTCGCTTGAAACTCGGAGGCTGCGCGGTCAACTGATCGAGGTTTTCAAGCTCTTACGCGGGTTCAACGATGTCGATTTTAGAAGTATGTTTAGTTTAAATGATAACCCAACTCGCAACAATGGTTGGAAGTTGGATTTGAAACGGTTTAGGACTAGTTGTGTGGAATTACTTTACGTATAAGATCTGTGACACATGGAACAGGTTACCTTCGGAAGTTGTGAACAGTTCCTCTGTGGATCAGTTCAAGAAAAGGTTAGACCAAATTTTGCACACTCTTTGAGTGTGTAGAAAATTTTCCGTGGCACCCGTTGCCATTGGTACCTCCTCGGTATGGGCCGCAAGGCCTTTTGAGGTGCTTCTTTTCCTTGTAACTCCTTGTATCTCTCTCTCTCTCTCTCTCTCTCTCTCTCTCTCTCTCTCTCTCTCTCTCTCTCTCTCTCTCTCTCTCAGGGGGTATAAAGGTTATGACATTTCTTCTGGATGTTGTTGTAAACTTTATACTTGGGGTGTGACAGCCCTCCGGTCCTGAGTCGTGGGATTCTAGAGAAATTGGCTGCCAGTTCCTTTAGGTTTTCCCTCTTTCGGGAGGGTGGGTAAAGTATGTTATACAATCCTGTCCTGTGGGTTACTAGGACCCCATCCCATCCCTACTCTGTCCTTTTAGCTTACATTAAGGATGTTCTCCTCTGACTGAAAAAAAAAAAAAAAAACTTTTCTTTTAGTATTAAGTCTTTTTCTCTTCTTTTACTATTAGGACCCTACTGCTACCTCATGCGTGGGAAGAGAGGCTTTGGAACCTCTATAAATAACACCATTTAATGCTTGTAGGTTGTGAGAGACTGGGATGGAGGGGTCCCAGGTGTAGGGGCGTGATGAATGGAGTGTGGCTAGTGCCCCAATAAGCCCATTCCTAACGTGTAATGGCCTGACCAGCCCCCTGCGACCGTTCTTTGGTGACAAATTGATGGTGCTTGGCTGTACTGCTCTGAGGTGAGAGAGCTTTACTGCGCCAGCGTAAAGTCTCGGGCGTAGACTCTGGGTCTGGTGGGATATCCCTTGAACACTGGATTCTAAGAGTCTGGCCGCTTGTGAGTGACTAGTAAGACTTAGTAAGGGGCTGCATCTCGCTGTCGCTCCTGGCGGAAAATCTGTGATGCCTGCATCGCGAGTGTTTGTCAGTTGGTAGCTGCGACACATTTGGGATTGTCCGGCCCTGGGGAGACCTTTGGTCGGTGTGGCAGCTGCGAGAGGTGTAGTCTTGTGGAAGGGATGAACGTCACTTGCAAGTAGGTGGATGCGTCTACGCGCGGGATGAATTCACCCCCCACCCCCCTTTTTATATACTGGTCAGAACGTTTTTGATAGTTTTCATTGCTAGAATGCTTTATCTTATTCAGAGTATTCAGAAAAAAAAAGAGAGAGAATATGGCAGGGCCAACTAAATTGAAAGCAGAATGCTTTAAATGTAAAGTTAATCATTGGTGCGTTGACTTCCCTGAAGGTAGTATCAGCGATATCACATCCCTTAGTGTATGTTTGTTTTGTAAACTTAGAGACAACCATGAAAAGGAAGTTAAAGAGCTAAAGGAATTAGTAAAAAAGCTTGAAGCTAGGGTCGTTGCACTGGAAATCCAACCCAGTGGACAAGATCAAACTAAAAACATACCAGCAGATTTAAACTGTAAGATTAAGCATCTAGAACAAAGCGTGGCATGCTTGGAAAACACAGTGACTATTCCGGAAAATAGAACGGAGGACCAAGAATTCAAATTGGTCAAAAATAAAACTCCCCCCAAACCAAAACCAAAACATAAGGATTTGGAACCCATTACCATCAAAAATAAGTTTCACTTACTTGCTGATGAGGAGGATGAATCCTTTTTAATTGGGGATTCTATGCTAAGGAATCAAGGGGACTTTTTCGGAGCAAGACGGGTGACCAAGAGAAAACTCCGATGTTTTCCGGGTGCCACAAGCCAGATAATTAATAGGGAATTAGGCAAAATTAATATCAAGAATAAGAGTTGCCCTATCATTGTCCATGTTGGTGGCAATGACGTTTTTCTGGGAGGGACAGGAGGGCAGACAGAGCCCATTATAAAAGAATTAAGAACCTAACTGACAAGGTTAGGGATAGGACAGACATGGGTATGGTCGTAGGAATTCTCCCTCGAATGCGTGCTAGTGATTATACTCTAAGTAAAGCATTAGCATAAAAAAAGAGTTAAACGCATGTGTGAGGAAAAAGGCCTAAAGTTTGTGATTTTTGGCTACATTCTACGGAAATGGGGAATACTTTGGTTCGGACGGGATACATTTTAACCAGAAGGGGAAAAAGAAGTATGGTGATTTACTGAACATTAATTTGTATAATCTTTTTAAACTAGGACCCCCAAACCAGCAATTGATCCTGCTCCCAAAACAGCTAGTTCCCCTCCCCCAGCAGTTAGTCCCCTCCCCAGCAGTTAGTCCCCCTCCCCCAGCAGTTAGTCCCCTCCCCCAGCAGTTAGTCCCCCTCTCCCACCAAGTAGAAAATTCTCCCTGGCACCCATTGCCATTGGTACCTCCTCAGTATGGGCCGCAAGGTCTTTTGAGGTACTTCTTTTCCTTGTAACTCTCTCTGAACCTTATAATAAATGCTAAAGGAATTTCCCTTCTTATGTGGCTATATAGAAAAGAAAAAAGTTGAATTAGGATTAAATTTTCCCTGGCACCCATTGCCATTGGTACCTCCTCAGTATGGGCAGCAACGCCTTTTGAGGTACTTCATTTTTTTGTAACTCCTTATAACTCTCTCTCGCATTAGACTTCATCAGAGGCAGATGTGCTGTGTGGTCTCTCCAGTATTTTTTTAGATTGTGACTAAGTGACAAAGTTTGATTTTATAAAATTTGTTAAATAAGTATAATTATATTTATTTACTTTATTATTGAGATTAGGCCAATCACTATTGCTTATTAATTAGACCTAATTGATTCCTTTTCCAGTTTTAACGAACATAATTCTGTATTGTTTAAATTCTGTTTTTTCTGCTGAGTTTCTCTTTTAAAGTTAACGTGAAATAATTTTGCATTGTTTTAGATGGTCATTACAGATTGCATTTTCAGATGAGTTACATAGTAAGATTTGTATATTCGAGTCTATTTCCGTTTCCTGTCTGAAACATGTGCTCTTGCGGGTCCATTTCCTGCATTCACTACTTTGCCCCCACGACCTGTTGTATAAATTAAAATAACATTATATTATTAAAAGTAACAGCATTCTGCATTGTTATAAATGGCTCCCTACAGATTCCATTCATTTCCATATTCAATTCCATTTCCAGTCTGTAACACGTGCCACTCGTTTGCGCATATTTATTTATTTCTGTATTTCTGCATTCACCATTCCTCCCTCACTAACCAATATACTAATTAAAATAGCATTGTATTATTTATATTAATATCAGACTGCATTGTTACTAATGGCAGCCCACAGGTTCCATTCAATTCTGTATTCAGCTCAGTTTCCGGTCTGTAATGTGTTTATTTCTGTGCTCACCATTAACCCTTTCACCATCCGTTATATTAATTAAAGTAACATATTATATTATTTAAAAGTAATGTATCGTATTATTTAAAAGGAACGTATTGTATTATTTACAGTAACATATTGTAACGTATCATATTATTTGAAAGTAACATTGTATTATTTAAAGTAACATATTGTATTATTTAAAGTAATGCATCATAAAAAAAAAAAAAAGAAAATATGACAGGGCCAGCTAAATTGAAAGCGGAATGCTTTAAATGTAAAGTTAATCATTGGTGCATTGACTTCCCCGAAGGTAATATCAGCGACATCACATCCCTCAGTATATATTTGTTTTGTAAACTTAGAGAAAACCACAAAAGGGAAATTAAAGAGCTAAAAGAATTAGTAAAAAAAGCTTGAAGCTCAGGTCATAGCACTGGAAATCCAACCCAGTGGAAAAGAGACTGAAAACACATCAGCAGATTTAAACTGTAAGGTTAAACATCTAGAACAAAGTGTGGCTCACTTGGAAAGCACGGTGAATATTCCGGAAAGTAGACCGTAGGAATGAGAATTCCAATTGGTCAAAAATAAAAGACCCTCAAAACCAAAACATAAGGATTTGGAACCCATTACTGTCAAAAATAAGTTTCACTTGCTTGCCAACAAAGAGGATGAATCCTTTTTAATTGGGGATTCTATGGTAAGGAATCAAGGGGACTTTTTCCGAGCAAGATGCGTGACCAAGAGAAAACTCTGATGTTTTCCAGGTGCCATGAGCCAGATAATTAATAGGGAATTAGTCAAAATTAATATCAAGAATAAGAGTTGCCCCATCATTGTACATGTTGGTGGCAATGACGTTTTTCTGGGAGGGACAGGAGGGCAGAGTCCATTGTAAAAGAGTTCAAGATCCTAACCGACAAGGTTAGGGATAGGACAGATATGGGTATGGTCGTAGGGATTCTCCCTTGAATGCGTGCTAGTGACTATACTCTAAGTAAAGCCATTAGCATAAATAAGAGAGTTAAACGCATGTGTGATGAAAAAGGCCTGAAGTTTGTTGATTTTTGGCCTAATTCTATGGAAATGCGGAATACTTTGGTTCAGACGGGATACATTTTAATCAGAAGGGGAAAAAGAAGTTTGGTGATTTACTGAACATTAATTTGTATAATCTTTTTAAACTAGGACCCTCCAAACCAGCAATTGATCCTGCTCCCCCAGCAGTCAGTCCTACTCCCCCTCCAGCAGCAGCTAGTTCAACTGCATTGGGAAATGACTCAGGCCAGTTAAAAAATCACAATTTAAAATCTCTCAAAACTGTGCTCTTCAATGCTAGGTCAATTTGAAACAAACTAATGGAATTTATAGCCCTAGTCAAAACTGAGAACTTTGATATCATGGGAATAATGGAATCCTGGATTCATTCTGAAACAAGGGATTTTGTAGGAGAATTTGAAATGGTAGGTTACAAAATGTTTCACAAAGATTGGAAGGGAAGGTGGCAGTGTACTTTTGTATGCTCAGGACTTCCTGCACCCGGTAAACAGTAATATCGTATCTGCTCATGAAATGTTGGGAATTGATCTCAACCTAAATAATAAAGTAGTGCATCTACTTTCAGTATATAGGCCACCTCACTACCCCATTGATAAGGATATAAACTTGTATAACCAATTAAGCAGAATAGTGAATAATAAGATCAGTTTGATTTTTGGTGATTTTAATTGTGGTAATATAAATTGGGAAAACAAAACAGCTGATGCTGAGGGCTCAAGACTGTTGGAATTTGCAGATCTACAGATCTACAGAAGCTAAGGCTAACAAAGACCCTAAGATCCACTCTAAGGCTAGCCCGAGAGAAAGGAAAGAGTAGGGGGTTAAGAGAAGAGAAGAGAATAAGGGGTTAAGTAAGGAGCAACACCTATCACTCGTGGGTTAACATTCATTCAGAAAAAGAGGAAAAGTGTCTCACCATCATCATCCGCCGGCCACTGCCGACAAGTCAGAAAAATAGTCGGAGAGAATAGGAGAGGGGTGAAAGATGAAAAGAAGTAAAATAAGAACGCTTACAAACCATGCAAACACAGTCTTAACTCACTGTCATACCATGCAAACTACAAACATGCAAGAAAAGAGTTAGAGACATGCAAGGTAAGGAGGATAAGAAAAAAAAAAAAAAAGTAGGTAAAGTTAAACAAAAAGTGGGTTAGTTTACGCTATGAGCTACATCTACATTCGTGTTAGTCTATTTTTTTTTTTTTTTTTTTTTTTTTTTAATAATTTTTGCTGGTATTCATCGTCAACAGACTCATCCCCGAGCACCACCACCAGAGCTTCTGTTACTAACTTTGTTGTTATTTAAATTAAACAACGTTAATACCTTTAAAATGTCTGTCAAGACGGTTCTTAAACATATTAACGCTGGTAGAATGAACGACTGATGCGGGAAGATTATTCCATTTATCAATTACTTTAAACGTAAAGAAGTTTTTAGCGATATTAGTAATGAAACGTCTGCCACGCAACTTGAATCCGTTATTGCGAGTATTACTATTATTGAAAGTGAACAATTTGTCAAAATTCACGTTATCGACGTTATTAACGATTTTAAAAACTTCAATAAGCTCCCCCCTTAATCTCCTAGTTTCGAGTGAATACAAGTCTAACACTTTAATCCTATCTTCATAAGGCTTGTTGCGCAATGATGGAATAAGTTTCGTGGCACGACGCTGAACCCTTTCTAACCTATCAATATCCTCACGCAAGTACGGGCACCAAAACTGAACTGCATATTCCAAATGCAGGGATGATAACTTAAGTCAATGGGTTGACAGTCCTACAAGGGGTAATAATAAACTAGACTTCATATTCATGAACGAAGATGACCTAGTCTCTAACCTGACTATTGGTGAAAATTTGAGTAACAGCGATCATAATTTGATTAGGTTTGACCTCAGGGTTCCAGTTAATACACACGAAAAGGCTCGTGAAAGACTAGATTTCTCGAGAGCAAATTTTGAAAGCTTCCAAAGTAGTTTATACACACTTGAAGTTCTAATAAGTGAGGATGTAAATGTCACCTGGAGCTTATATAAGGATCAATTTCGAATATTACAGAACACTTTTATACCCACTAAAATAGTTTCCTTGTCAACAAAGTTGCCGAAGTGGTTTAACAACGAAATTAGCAGTGCTATTACGGGAAGAAATAGAGCCTACAAACTATTTAAGTCACATTTCAACCAGACTAATTCAGAAACCTATATAAACCTACATAGGAGGGTTAAGTCCTTAATTAGATCAGTCAAATGTGAAGAAGCTAGAGATGTCTTGCACTGTAAAGTTAACCCTAAAGAATTTTTTGCCCATGTTAATAGCAGAAAGCCAATTAAAAATTCTGTAGGCCCCCTAAAAGACAGAAATGGCGTACTGAAATTCAGTGATAAAGATATAGCTAATATGTTAAACGAGTTCTTCGTTACAGTCTTCACGGAGGAAGACACAATAGAAGTGCCAAGTCCTCGGATTATGTATGACAGTGACCAGCCTGTAGAGACCATAAGTTTTACGAGAAATGAGGTACAACAATTAATTGATAAGATGAACAAATACAAATCACCTGGCCCTGACTTATTTCTTCCAAGGTTATTAAAAGAGGTTAGCCACAATGTTGTTGATGACTTAGTAACCATATTCAAACAATCAATCGAGTTAGGGAAAGTTCCAAATGACTGGAAGTTAGCAAATGTAACACCAATCTTTAAAAAGGGTGATAGGGAAAATCCTTGTAATTACCACCCAATCAGCTTAACATCAGTTGTCGGCAAACTGTTGGAATCCATCATTACAAAACATATTGTGTATCACCTTGAATCCAACAATCTAGTTTTTTATTCTCAACGTGGATTTAGGCGACATAGATCCTGTCTGACAAACCTGTTAAGAGTTTTTCCATAATATGCATACACTGTACGATGCAAGTAGGGCAATAGATATAGTGTATCTCGACTTTCAAAAAGCCTTTGACAAAGTCCCTCACATGAGATTGATGGCTAAAGTCAAAGGACTAGGAATCACCAGGCTCTTTTGCAACTGGATTGAGGATTGGTTAAAAGATAGAAAGCAAAGAGTGGTAATAAATGGAGTGGCTTCAGAGTGGGTGCCCATCACCAGTGGTGTCCCACAGGGTTCCATTCTGGGTCCTTTACTTTTTATCATCTATATTAACGATATAGACATCAGGCTTCTAAGTACAATCTCCAAATTTGCAGATGATACGAAATTAGGAAGTAGTGTAGGTACTGAGGAGGGTGTAAGAATGCTTCAGAATGATCTTGACAGGTTGGGCAAATGGTCTGCTACTTGGCAGATGCCATTCAACTTGGACAAATGTAAGGTAATGCACATAGGCTATAAAAACCCTAAGACCAATTACTCTCTCTTGGGAAGGAACTTGACTGAGACTGATCTAGAGAAAGACTTAGGAGTCTATATCAGCACTGATCTGAAACCATCGAAGCACTGTGCAGAAGTCGAAAAGAGGGCCTTAAAAATATTAGGTGAAGCGTAGTAACTTGAGAGGCAGTAAGCTTGATCTATGGCGGGTGGACTTTGTTAGCCTCTGGGATAGCACAGGTGAGATGGGGTTAGAGGTTGGCGGCGATGTTGAGGGAGTGTGGAGTGCATTCCGGGACAAGTTTATGGTGGTGCAGTCTGCTGCCATACCCTCAAAACCTGTCACCCTTGCTTCAACGCAGCCTAAGTGGTTCAGTCGTAACATCACTTTAGCTATCTGAAATAGGAAAGTACTGTAGTATATAGGAGGGTGAAGGCCAATCATTCCCATAAGAACACTGAAGCGTATGTCCACCTGTGTTATGTTAATAGTAGAAAGCCCATTAGAAGCATGATAGTTCCATTAAAGGACCGAACTGCATTTCTGTGGACCTCCAATGCAGACATTGCTAATGTGCTTAATGAGTACTTTGTGGGAGTGTTCACCAGGGAGGACACCCAAGCCAGGCGTCAAGCACGAAGGTGCTGGTGTAGATAATGTTTGATGTACCGCGACAGTTGTTGCTGATAGAATAGACAAACTGAGCGCGTTTAAGGCTCCTGGGCCAGACCAGTTTCTCCCCAGAGTGTTGTGAGAGGTGCGCGACCAGGTGGCTCCCCACCTGGCTCCCCACCTGGCTACAGTCTTCAACAAATCGTTGGAGATGGGCCAGGTGCCTGGTGACTAGAGGGAAGCCAACATTACCCTTATCTTTAAGAAAGGGGATCACGTAAGTCAAGGGAACTATCGTCCCATTAGTCTCACTTCAGTTGTAGGTAAATTATTAGAGGGGATAATAGTGGATAGGATCGTTGACCATTTGGATTCCTAAAAGCTGCTTGGGGACTCCCAACATGGGTTAGACGGCATTAGTGATGCGAGTCATTTTTTATTGTCATTTTTTTTTTTTTTTTTTTTTTTGTGTAAAATGGATAGTTTTTTTTTTTTTTTTTTTTTTTTAATAAGTATATTAGTATTACTTATAATTTACTATACTACCATGCTTATACGGTTATACCTAGTATATACAGGGTGTCCCGTAAGTCTGGACCCATAGGGATTTATAATATATTTTTTATTATGTTGCAGGTAAACCATGTCACTGACTAGAGAGGAGAGAGTTCAAGTTATTTTGCTGGTCGGGACCCGCAGTCACCGGGAAGTGGCCGAAGAATTCAACAATATGCATGCAGACCGCGCACCAATCACACACAGATGTGTTGGCAAGTTGATAGCCAAATTTAAGGAAACTGGATCCGTAGCTGACAAGCCTCGCAGAGGACCTTCAAGGACTGTTACGGAAGACGAAACCAGTACCAATGTGTTGGCTAGCTTCGCTGTCAGTCCCAAGAAGTCACTTCGACGCATGTCCAGCGAAACTGGGACTATTTTGTAATTTTATTAATTTTGCCCTATGGGTCCAGACTTACGGGACACCCTGTATAGTCATCTTTTAGAAAAACTGAATCATGCAAAAAGTATATAATAGAGAGGAAAAACAAACCCTCATTTTTTATATGTATATATATTTTTTAACTAGAACATAAAACATTCTTCCTCATTTCAAACAATATACATAATTGTGATTGGCAAGAGTACCAGTATATATATTCCAGATAGAAAAAAAAAATATTCACCTTTTTTTTAATCTTTTTGTTAACCTAATGTTGTTTAACCTTCATTTCCATGGAAGAATCATCACTAGATTGGGTAGAGCATATATGCTAGTTTCAATATCACAGGTACTGGTATAATATACATAATAAAAAATACATAATACTGGTATAAAACAATATACAGGAATACCTCACTTAACGACCATTCGCTTAACGTACATCCGCGTTAATGACCAAATTAAAAAACTTATATAAATTTAATAGTAAAATGTGTGAAATAAATGCTAAACATTCATTTTGATTGCTTTAAAAGCATCTAGAGTTCAAATAAGAACAGCACGTGTGAATGTTCGTTCGTTTGTCCATTGAAATGGAAGAACATTGTGAACAAGTTGAAGAAGATGATGAACCAGTGGAAACTCCTGTTTATTCCTTCACTCTGAAAGGGCTCGAGGAAGCGTTTGCAAGCATGAAAAATATGATCGACATTTTCGAGTCCCAAGATTCTAATTTCGAATGAAGTAGAAAAGTTGCAGCAGATGTAAAGAAATCAATTGCTTGCTATCGTGAAATTTACAATGAAAAGAAAAAAAATGTCTTTTAAGCAAAAAACTCTTGATGAATTTTTCACAAAGAAAAAAGATACAACTACTCCATCTACTTCAAGTGAACCGAATGCAAGCAGGAAAGAAGCATCGAGTGACGAAAGTGAAACTGCAATGAGCAGCATATAATTTTTATTATTTGTACAAAATGCTTTGTAAACGATATATTTTATATCTATGATTTATTTTATGCTTTATTTTATATCTATGATGTATTAAATCATTTCTTACGCCTATATTATTGTTTTATTGCCCTTATTTAACATTTTTAAATGTTTTTTATGTCAAATCTCATCAACGAGAACGTAACCACCATTTATAACATTGCGTCTATGTAAATTAGTATCCCGCTTAACGACCATTCGCTTAACGACCGGACACTCGGAACCAATTGGGTCATTAAGGTGAGGTATTGCTGTATATAATTGTGATTGGCAAGAATACCAGTGTGTGTATATATATATATTCCAAATAGAAAAATAAAAATATTCATCTCTTTCTTTAACCTTTGTGTTAACCTAATGCTGTTTAACTTTCATTATCTGATTCTATTTCCATTGAAGAATCATTATCACTAGATTGATTAGAGTATATAGTTTCAATATGACAGGTACTGGTACTTATTGCAGATTTGGATGTTGACGAAGCCAATGTAGCACCATGTTTTACTTCACTTTCTTGGAATTTTGCATTTTGGGATATAAATACTAGCTTTGCTGCTCTGTCTGTGCTTAATCAGTTTCTTTTGGCTGTATGGATATTACTGTATGTGCTAAATGATCTCGGAGGTAATGAAAAGGCGAAAGAGAGGTGTATGAGTTTGTGTAGGTATATATGTGAGTATGCATGCGTATGTATCTGGAATTCTGGATGTATGCATGTGTATGGGGTATATAATAGATATAAATATGTGTATATAAGTATTTATGTATATATTGGTATATACGTATATGGGTGTATGTGTATGTATTAGTGATGTAGGTCGCATCCGCATCCGCACATTTTCTCGCATCCGCACATTTTCTCGCATCCGCATCCGCACTTTGGATTGCGGATGTGGGCCGTTGAGATAAAACGTCATTAATAAGCGGAAATTATCAAATTCTACTATATTAATAGAACTAGTTCATTGTGCGCAAAAGTGATGCAAGCGACAAGATGAGAGGCTGTTCTTGTATGAAGTTACTCTCTTGCAACCTACTTAGATCCACGTTACAAAGCTAAGTTATTTTCACCTAGTACATTAGAACGAGTTAAATCATCACTTGGCAAAGCAGTTGAAGAGCTTCAATCTCTTGAATCTGTCGCTTCGCCACCCACCAAAAGAATAAAAGTTTCAGTGACAGAACCAACACCTTCAACAAGCAAATCTATCACAGAATCTGTCTCTCAGTTTCTTGAGTCAAGCAGCAATGACGAGACCTACGCGATGTCAAAAGATGTAGTAAAAATGATCGAGAGCTATCACCAAGAAAAACGCCTGGCTGCATGTGACAATCCTATTAGTTGGTGGAAAAATACGCAGAATATCTATCCAAACTTGAGTAAACTTGCAAGGAAACATTTAGCTTGTCCTCCAACAAACGTACCAAGCGAGAGATTATTTAGCAGTGCTGGATTAATATATGATGAAAAGAGAAACAGACTGGCAGCAGAAAAGGCAGAAAAATTAATGTTCCTTAAGCATAACCTTCCTATAATTAAGTTTGAACATTAAACGATGAACATCTTAGTTTACTTTATTTTAATTACTCATTTATAAATATGCCTAATAAAACTTTAAACTTAATATAAATAGTTATCAAGCTAATTAAAGATCTCTCTGTAAGGGTGGAGGTTGGGGAAAGAGGTCGGTGGGGTGCATTTGAGTTGGGTTCACGTCCCTCATCCTGGTAACACAATTATGGTTTCTAATTGTGGCTGAAACTCAACAAAATATAACGAATTTATTTGCAGATGAATTCACTAATTGATTTCTATATTAGTTAGATGCTTGATATTATTTTATATGTTCAGAGAAAAGTACAGCAATTATTGTACAATTAATCAATTATACTACATTATAGCTACAGCTCTCTATATATAATAACTTATTATATACGTTAAACACAACAAATCTCGAATATATCCTAAAAAATAATGAAAATGTAGACATCTGCATCCGCGGATGTTGAAATCAAACATCCTCATCCGCGGATGTGAAAAAAATGACATCCGCTACATCACTAGTATGTATATATATGGGTGGTCTCGGGGGAGGAAATATGTCATCGCGGGTCTAAAGGATAGTTAAGTGGGAGATTCAAAATCTGAGGCATGGATGGGAGAGTCCTGGAAATGTTGGACAATGGGCAGTCAGCTCCCAGCCAGTGTTCTCGCAAGTTTAACGGATCTCAAGATACAAGACTTTCAGTGCAAGAAAGAGGCCAGTTTTTTCTGTAAATAGGCTGAAAAGGACATTCTATACTGGTACCATATGGCCTATTTTATTATTTATTTATTTATTTTTTATAATATATACTACTGTGCAAAAGTCTTGGCCAGTTGCAATTTCATTAATTTTAAGGTCATAAAGGTTAATAAAAGTGTACAAATGAACATTATAATGAAGTATATTTAAGCTAATAGCACATAGAAACAAAAACCATCACCAAAAATAAATGTGTTCCTAATACAGGGTGTCTCAAAAGTCACTATCTATTTTGAAAAATAATGGGAATTACGAAAAACTGGTTTAAGACATGAAAAATATATTTATTTCAAAGTAAGTGCCACAAAGAATTAGTGCTATTTATTTATGTCTCCACATGGCGACCATCAGTATCTCTACAGAGCTCAAAGCGATAAGTTGTTTCCCGGAACACACTTTCCAACATTTGAGGTGTTATTTTCTGAGCTGCATCGGTAATACGATTTCGAAGTTCGGCTACATCACTAATTCTTCTACCAGTGTACACCTTAGACTTAATGAAACCACAGGCAAAAAAATCTAATGGTGTTAAATCGGGTGAATGTGCTGCCCATGGTTGTGTTCCTCCATGACCAATCCAGCGACCGGAGAAGCGTCTGTCAAGATAATCACGTACAATTATTGCATAATGGCATGGTGCTCCATCCTGCTGAAAAATTACTGTGTCAAGAATGCCATCTGTAAGAAGTTGAGGTTCGAGGAATTGCTCAAGCATGTCAAGATGATAAACCAATTAACTTTTTTTAAATACACAAATTTGCACCAGAAGTACATATCTTTATGCCAGCATAGCATTTTTTAAAAAAACATCTAATGTCACCGAAATAGATAGTGACTTTTGAGACACCCTGTATTTGGTATGTCCCACTTTTGACTCGATAACAGCCTTGATCCTTTTCGGGATACTTTGCTGCAGAGACTCGACAAAATCATTCGGAATGTTATTCCAAGCATCTTGCAAGACAGCCCATAGTTCATCCTGTGATTTTGGTTGCTTCTCTATCTTCTTTTGTTCCAGATAATCCCAAACAGCTTCAATGATGTTCAAATCTGGACTTTGTGGTGGCCATTCCATTAGTTGGAGCTCTCCAGCAGCCTCTTTTTTTTTTTCCAAATATTTTTTGACATTATTAGCAGTATGTTTGGGGTCATTGTCATGTTGGAACATAAAGTTCCGGCCGATCAGACGTAATCCTGAGGGAACTGCATGGTGTATTAATATCTGTCTATACTTTTCAGCTGTCATGATTTCGTCTATCTTCACCAAATCACCGACTCCATTTGCTGAGATGCACCCCCAGACTTTTATAGACCCTCCTCCATGCTTAATTGTTGGTTGTAGACAGATGTCTTTGAGATCTTCATTGGTCCTTCTCCTCACATCTTGTCTTCTCTTTGTCCCAAATATCTCAAATTTTGACTCATCACTCCAAAGTACTTTTTTCCACTGTTCCATGCTCCATTGACGATGTTCCTGTGCATATTTTAATCTTTTGGCTTTATTCCCTTTCCTAAGTAATGGTTTTCTTCTAGCTACTCACCCATGAAGACCATTTTTAATCAGTACTCTTCTAATGGTGGAAGGATGCACTTGTGTTCCTGAAGTTTGAGCAAGTTCTGATGACAGCTCGGCACTTTATGCTCGTCTATTTCTCAGGGATGTAAGTTTCAAGTGTCTGACATCAGATTCCGAAAGTTTTCGAGGTCTTCCACTGCGTTTTCTGTCCGATACAGTCCCTGTTTCTTCTTTTTTCATGATGATTTCTCGTATTGTATGTCTTGAAACGCCGGTTTTTCTTGAAATTTCCAACTGGGAATTTCCCTGTTCATGTAAGAATACGATTTTGTGCCTGATCTCAATAGAAACCTTCGTCATTTTGGTACGGTCCTTACGTAAAACTTCAGAAAATACCTGAAACAATATAATATCCATTAATAAATTTAGAACCACTTAAAGAGTAGAATTATCATTTAATAACATCACAAAGGACATTAATTAACCATGAAACCATGTTGCTTTAAATAATATTGTGTACTACCACTAAAATGTATACAAATTGTAACTTAAATGCCCCACTTGTTGATTACAACAACAGTATGGTCTATGGTGCTAAAAATGAAACCTCAATTTAAATTAAATGTTGCCTTTAAATTGGAATGTGCCTCTACATATTAGATTGATTTGATGTATACAACCTCAAAACATCAAGTATACCTATTCATTTACATTACTCTAAGATTTAGATGTACATGATTAATCAGAAAAATATATACCTGGCCAAGACTTTTGCACAGTAGTGTATATCATTGCAAAAGTATACCTTATAATTAAATTGGCAATATCTATATTAATTATTAAAAAAAAACAAAAAAAAACAATAAAAAACAAAAAAACGACAAAAAAAACAACATGGACATAAAAAAAATGTTTTTTTAACATCACTAGATGGCATAGGTCATGTCTCACCAACTTGCTCAAGTTTTTCCATGTCGAGTATGATAAGAGTAGGGTGATTGATATACTTATCTCAACTTTGAGAAAGCCTTTGATGAGGTACCTCACTGCCAACTAATGGCCATAGTGCACACGCTGGGTATTGGTGGGGAAGTAGGTAGGTGGATTGAAAACTGGTTGAAGAATAGGTGGCAGAGGGTTGTAATTAAAGGGGCTAGTTTGGGTTTGGCCTCGGTCACTAGCGCTGTTCCTCGGGGTTCCTCAGGGTTCCATTTTGGGGCCGTTGTTGTTTATCATTTACATAAATGATATTGACGGTGGCATCGTCAGTAGGATCGCCAAATTTGCTGATGACACGAAGCTTGGGGCCAATGTTGGGATGCCAGAGGCAATCGAGCAATTGATTGTGGACCTATGTGGGATAGGAGAGTGGTCCAAAAAATGGCAAATGCCCTTTAACTTGGGTAAATGCAAGGTGATACACATTGGCTGCACCAATCCCAAGTTGGTCTACTCGATGTTGGGGAGTAATATCGAGGCGACTTACTTGGGAAAGGACTTGAGTGTGCTAATTAGCAGCGACTTTAAGTTTACCAAACAGTGTGTAGAGGTGGAAAAGAAAGCCCAGAAGTTGTTGGGTTATATCAGGAGGCAATTTTGATTTTGGAACAAGGAGATTGTGCTCGCTCTGTACAATTCTCTGGTTCAGCAGCACCTGGAGTATGCAGTGCAGTTCTGTTCACCCACCCTCAGGAAAGATATTGAGAGGCTGGAGCGAGTGCAGGTGAGGGCCACAAAGTTAATCCCTTCCATTAGGCATATGGGCTACAATCAACGCTTACGTACCCTGAATTTGTTTTCACTGGAAACTCAGAGGTTTCGCAGTCAACTGATCGAGGTTTTCAAGTTCTAATGCTGGTTCAACAATGTCGATTTTAGAAGCATGTTTAGTTTAAATGATAACCCAACTCACAACAATGGTTGGAAGTTGGATTTGAAATGGTTTAGAACTAGTGTGTGTGGGAATTACTTTACATATAAGATCTGTGATACGTAGAACAGGTTACCTTCAGAAGTTGTGAACAGTTCCTCTGTGGATCTGTTCAAGAAAAGGTTAGACCAAATCTTGCACACTATTTGAGTGTGAATTTTTCCCTTGGCACCCATTGCCATTGGTACCTCCTTAGTATGGGCCGCAAGGCTTTTTGAGGTACTACTCTTCCTTGTAACTCTCTCTCACTTGGCTTTATTTTTTAATTTTCTTCACAGATGTAATTAATTACTTGAAGTAATAGGAATTTACTTCTAATGAAATTTGGTCAGTATCACAGTAAAAGTGCATATCAAATAAAGTGTTATGATTGTATTTATTGTTTCCAAATTGATCCAAAACACAAAATTGAGTTTTATTTTAAATTCAAGCTTTGAGCTTACATATTGAGCTGGGCAGACACCAGAAATGGATTCAGCATACTCGTATTGTGTTAATAAAAGTGTTTGCCAACTTTTTCCCCAAAATATCTCCAGGAACTTATGGAGCTACATGTTTAGAATTTTAGCCTAGGCTTTTTTAATAGGGTAGTTTTATTTTAGTGGCTATATTATATAATCTTCAACTTTTGATGAATGAATGAATGACCTTAAGACAGTTTTTATCAGATAGTGATAGTCTAGATCAGTGGTTGACAACCTCTGCCCACAGACCAATTGTAGTATATAATATATATATAAAACAATAAATATTATTACAAGAATGGTTTTCATTTTGAAATGTCCTAAAAATAGCGTATTTTGATTTAAATTTTGAACACTGACCTATTATCAAATTACCAATAAATCAAATTGATCCAGTTTCAAAAAAGGTTGCCTACCACTGGTCTAGATGCCCCCCAATAACCCTTGATTTAAAAGATGAAATAAGTAAAAATTCCTGAAGTTGTTTTGCCTTAAAGATGCAAGTAACATTTAAGACTTAACCTTTTTAATTTAGTAGCTTAAGTTTGCCTTCTGTTGCTCTTATTCCAGATGATGGGTTTGAGCCATCCAATTCTTAAAGGAATTTTGCGGAAGGGATACAAAATTCCGACACCCATTCAAAGGAGGGTGAGTGTATAATGCTTTTTCCCCCTCTCTCTGTCTGATAAGGACTTCTGATAGAGGCTGTCATACTAAAATTAAAATTTTAAAAGTTTGTTACATATTGCTGAGTATGTTGGGGCCTAATACTATAAAGGCCTAGTCATTTAAAAATTAAAATTTGCCATTAGACTGGGTTATTTATGAAGTTGTTAAAATGCATCCTTCATAGGCTGTTTAATATGGTTGGTACAATACTAATTAAAGGGACTACTCATTTGTACATGTACAATACCAGATCAAACACAATTTAGGTTTTAGAATTATGTTCAGAAATTTACCTTGTATGAGTGTAGGTTACATTTAGTTCATGTCCTCTTTAATTATATACAAGCCCATTGCCCCTCCATCAGGTATTTTAAACTACTACACTTAGTTGGAAATATTAATGAAATGCACAGGATTTGGTTTACATTTTCAGAATTAGAAGGCAAAATTAGTGAAAATTAGACTACTGATTCCATAATGCCTATGAATACAGGAAAAGAATTGGAATCAAAATAGCCTAGATTCAGAGGTTCCAGAATTACTTGGTCATGTCATGCAGAAAACCATGAAGACAGTTACAGTTTGTTTTATAAAAGAAAAAGAAATGAGGGGGAGATAATATTGGAAAGCTAATAGGCACAAAATCTCCATTTTAGGAGGTTTCAATGTTGACCACCACCTTTGGCTTTCTTCCCATTGCACTAACATCCCTGGTGAACAAGCTTACAACTCTTCTATCCTAAATTACCTAGAGCAGATTGTACAGTACCCTACTCATTTCCCTTGGAGATAAGGCTCAACATTCTGGATTTATTTCTTACCTCTCATCATCCTTCTTACTCTATCAAACTTTTTTCTCTGTTGGGCTCCTCTAACCAAAATCTTGTATCTGTTTCCTGTCCTATTGCTCTAATCTGGCCTTTGGATCCTCCCAAAAGGAATGTCTTTGGCACTTTGGTGCTGCTGATTGGGAGGCCCTCAGGTGGTAGTACTCTGATTTCCCATGGAATGATTACTGCTTCTGTAACTGGGGCCCTTCTGACTGTGCAGAGTGCATCATGGAGGCATACATTCCATATTCTATTCCTTCTACTAATGCAAAAAAACCATGGTTTAACTTTACTTGTTCTAATGCTATCTGCAACAGAGAGTAGTCTTTCAGAAGGTACCATTGCCATCCAACTCCTGACTCTCACTCGGTTTATATTTCTGCCTGGAAATGTGCAAAATCTGTTCTTTGACTTGCCAGAAATTCCTTTATCCAACAAAAATGTAAAAACCTATCCAATTGTAATTATTCTTGATCTTTCTGGCATCCAGCTAAGAACCTCTTCAACAACTTAACTTCCTCTTTCTTTCCTCTTTTCTATTCCGATGGATTAGTCGCTGTCTCTTCTCCTGACAAAGCTGAATGCTCAGCCTCATCATGGATCCATGAGTGCAGAGCCCTCTGCTGCTCAGCCTCATCCTGGATCCATGAGTGCAGAGCCCTCTGCCACTCAGCCTCATCCTGGATCCATGAGTGCAGAGCCCTCTGCCACTCAGCCTCATCCTGGATCCATGAGTGCAGAGCCCTCTGCCACTCAGCCTCATCCTGGATCCATGAGTGCAGAGCCCTCTGCCACGCAGCCTCATCCTGGATCCATGAGTGCAGAGCCCTCTGCCACTCAGCCTCATCCTGGATCCATGAGTGCAGAGCCCTCTGCCACTCAGCCTCATCCTGGATCCATGAGTGCAGAGCCCTCTGCCACTCAGCCTCATCATGGATCCATGAGTGCAGAGCCCTCTGCCACTCAGCCTCATCCTGGATCCATGAGTGCAGAGCCCTCTGCCACTCAGCCTCATCCTGGATCCATGAGTGCAGAGCCCTCTGCTTCTCAGTCTTATCCTGGATCCCAGAATCCAGACACTGATATATTGCCAGCTCAATACCATCTCACACAGGGCACCCCCCAAGGGGTCTTGGTGAGTTGGGATGCTGGGAATGCAGTCGGGGGGTCATGATGAAGAGGCATCTTGGACAATGGTGCTAAGGAGGGGCCGGAAGTGAGTGACCCCTCTGAGAACTGTAACCACTGCAGTAGCTAATGGTGGTGGTCCCTCAGGGGGTCTGGTCCCACCTCATGCACCGGCTAGAGGGAGTCAGCCTGTGGCAAAGGCTGGCAGAGAATGGTGGGGTATTAGAGGGGCTGCCAAAACAGATCATATGATGACTGTACCAATGAAGACCACAAACACTTTTGTCTTGAGATGTCAGCCTGATCTTACAGCCGAGGAGCTGCAGGCATTTGTGGAAGATAAAGTGAACCTTCAGGTTACATGTAGGAAAGTTGACTCCAGATGGACTACATACAGTTCCTTTCAACTTACAGCAGTCTGTGATGATCAGGGGTATTTATGGATCCAGCAGTATGGCCAGAATGGGTAAATGTATGGTGGTTCTATTGAAAAAAGGTAAGAAAAACACCTGCAGGCCCTCTCGCAAGTGCTAGAGAAGGTAATTATAGACATCATGCATTGTACTGTGGAGGAAAATCCAGCTGGGTCTAATGCTGTAACTGGTGTGACTGGTATAAGTGGAATTCAACATGGAGAGATGGCTGGTAGAACTTCTGCATCTTCCTAATTGTAACATTCAAGGCAACCTCTTATAATTGTAGAGGCCTGAGCGTAGGCAATAACAGCAAACACAGGCGTATCATAATTGATAAGCTGTTAGAGGAGGCTGATATTATCTGTCTGCAGGAAACATGGCTATGGAAACAGGACTTAAAGGACCTGAATAGCCTGTCCAGTAACTTTCATGGGATAGGGGAGGCCACCAGAGATGAACAAGATGGTCTCCTTGCAGGCCACCCACCTGGTGGTGTAGCTATTCTATGAAGGTTGGGGGTATGGGAAATAGATTAGTGAATTAAAACTTTGTTTGAATTGGCTAACTGGAATAGAAATTTGTGTAGACAATAAAGTTTTTTAAATTCTGTGTACAGTATTTATATGCCTTTTTAGGCAGTTGATAATGAAGATGATTACCTCATTAAATTGGAGCAGGTCAGCATTATTATTGATGAGTTGGATACATGTGTAGCTATTATTGGTGACTTTAAGGCTAATGTGCTTAATGATAATTCTTTGTTTAGCAACCACTTGAAAGCCTTCTGTGAAGATAATAACTTGACCCTTTCATCCATGTGTAGTCTTCCTGGTGATAACTTTACTTACGTTAGTGATAGTTGGCACACCACCTCATGGTTGGATCATTGTATTTGTATGTTCATTATACACAGTGATTCACTGGCCTCCCTAGTCATTGCTCCAGACAACTATCTCTTAATCTTCTATGGACCTCTTGTATACAAAATATTTGTACCTCTTGAGTCTGAAATAGTGTTTGTTTGTTAATACACTGCTTCTAATTGCATTTAAATAGACATAAAGATCCTTTTCAAATGAGTGAAGTACCCAAATACAAAAGTAATAGTAATAGATGAAAATTATAGTAATAGTAATAGAAGGAATCAATAGTAATAGAAACCCAGCAATTGACCCAATGTCTGTCCTTAAGAGGAAGATTCTTAAACACCTCTCTCCTCACAATCTTTTAGATCGTCAGTATGTGTTCCGCAAGGGACACTCAACTGGTGATCTTCTTGCATATCTCTCTAATTCTTGGTCATTCTCCTTTTGGGATTTTGGTGAAACTTTTGCTATTGTGCTAAACATATTGAAAGCTTTTTGATACAGTCTGGCACAAATCTTTAATTTTGAAACTGGCCTCCTTCAGTTTCTAACCTTCTATCTGTGCCTTCATCTCTAATTTCCTTTCTGGCTGATCTACAGCTGCAGTGTAGATGGCCACTGTTCTTCTCCTAAAACTATCAACAGTGGTGTTCCTCAGGTTTCTGTCCTGTCACCCACCTTTTTCCTTTTACTTATTTATTGCACTTCCTCTACTATCCACTCCTATGCTGATGATGATTCCACTCTTCACTTCTCCATCCCCTTTACAAAACATCTCTCTCAATAGACGCTCCATGGTTCGTGTGGGATGCCTATGGTACACCTGACATTTGATCCTCAATCTGTGATTGAGGCAAAGAAAACCTTGTGGCTTTCAATGCCTCAAAACCTTGGTTCCTTCATCTGTCTACTCGTCACAATTTTACACATGACTATCCCTGATCTTCAACAATACACAACTCAATCCTTCCTCTTCTCTTAACATTCTTGTCATTTACATATACTCTCTTTCTAAAAGAGTTTCTAAGAGGTTAGGTGTGCTGTACTGGCTCCACAGTTTCTTCACTCCCACATGGTTGCTGTCTCTGTACAGAGGTCTTGTCCACCCCTGTATGGAAATGCTTCTCGTGTGTGGGATGGCTACTTGACTGGGTGGAGTCAAAGGCTTTTTGTCTCATCATTTCCCCACCTCTTAATGACTGTCATCAATCTCTCTCTCTTTGCAGCAATGTTGCCTCATTCTCTCTTTACTACCTCTATTGTAATGGACACTGCTCTTCCAAACTCTGTGTGCCTCCCCCTTTAAGGAGAGAGAGAATCTCTAGGAGCGCTCCATTTTTCAATATTAAACATACACTCGTAAAACATATACCATTTGAAAGCTCACATTTTTCTGAGTCTAAAAATGTAGTAATCCAAAAGTATCAATAGCAAATAAAAATTAACTAGATTTAATGGTAAATCTCTAGGAGTGCTCCATTTTTCAATATTAAACATATACTCATAAAACATATACCATTTGAAAGCTCAGAAAAATGTGAGCTTTCAAATGGTATATGTTTTATGAGTGTATGTTTAATATTGAAATGATAAAAACATCGAATGCTTTCTCTTCATCTAAGGCACATGATGAATCAAGTTCTCAAAGTCAGAAACCACACGAACAGCACATCATAATTCTATCACAAACATGACCAAACTGAATCCAATTAGAAAAAAAAAATAGACAGAACAGAATCCAACCAACTAATTAAGTCGCAGAGTAGCGAAAAAATAGCTCAATCAGGAAAAATATTTTATGAAAAAAAGTACATTATAGCCAAAATAGGAAATATTCACTATAAAAATGTAACTTGTAATTTTTTCTATAATCTTGCATTTGCTATTGATACTTTTGGATTACTACATTTTTAGACTCAGAAAAATGTGAGCTTTCAAATGGATATGTTTTATGAGTGTATGTTTAATATTGAAAAATGGAGCGCTCCTAGAGATTATCCAAGGAGAGCATGCAGTACCCAATTTTCAGCACATTCTCGTTTCTTTTCTGTCAAACTCTAACACAAAGGTTAATTGGTATTTTCAATCTTTCATCTACTTAACCACTCAATTCTGAACAAGCTTTCTCAATCCCTCTCTCTCCCTGTCTATGACCTTAAGTCTTTCAAATGCAGTGTCTCCAGGCATCTCCAAAACCCTGAACCTTGATTTTGGTTCTCTTCCTCTATTGGTGGTGGTGTGGGTGGGGGGTGTTTTTGTGGTCAGTTTCTTTTGTCTCCTTCCTGCATAAAAGAAAAACTGTTTAGTTCTTTATATGCAAATTTAGAGAATGCTTTCATTATTATTGCAGCAAACTGAAGTGAATAATGTTCAATAGAATTAAATGATTGTACTTTGTATTTAGAATTATTGGCTGGCATTATTAAAATTAAAGATTTGACTGAAAGCATTATATGATGTCATCATGGGGCCTCAAATTTACAGAAAGGATTCTCAGATTTTAAGTGAATATTATTTTAAAAATTTTCAGACAATCCCTTTGATTCTGGAAGGAAAAGATGTTGTTGCCATGGCTAGAACAGGAAGTGGGAAAACTGCAGCCTTCCTTGTGCCTTTGTTTGAGAAACTGAAGATCCATTCAGCCAAAGTGGGTGCCAGAGCTCTGATTCTTTCTCCCACGAGAGAGTTAGCTCTTCAGGTAAGTCAGTACTTATGGAAACCACTCATTATACATTTGAATGTATACCTGATTAGCTGTAATCAGTGGGATATTGTTGCTTTAAAAGACAAAAGAGAGTTCTGTAAGCCTTAAACTACCAACTGATATCCACTAATTTGACCCACTTTTTTTTTTTTTCCTCATCAATTTTTTGTAACAAGTTTTTGCAAAATTATTTTCCAGTGTAATTGATATGAAGGCCTATTTGTTTTCTTGTGAATATTCTGCTTTATAATTGTTTTTTTAAGATATGTATGTACTTCATTTTTTAGTACAATACTTAAAATGGATTTTAAGTTGCAGTAACTCAGATTTTTTTACGAATCAGAAGACGCTAAGAATCTTAAAATTAAATAAAAACTGATGTCAGTTTTTGCATTATCTGAAGTTCATAATGGAAGTGTAAAATAGTTAAAAATAGAGGATGTTGTTTTTGCAAATTAAGATTTGTTTTAGGTTCATTTATGAATTTGGTAATTTTGTACACGAGGATGGTTGATAGTGGTCTTAAACTATAGAAGAAAATTTATGCTAGGTTTTTAAATTGTTTTAAATGAACATGCTGTCAGACCCTTCTGCTTGGCTTTTTCAGAAATGGAACACTACTGTATCTGTTTTCAATAATTGAATTGTTGAGTGACTTTGAAAATGTTGTTTGCCATTGATTAACCCTCATCAGGAACAGTGGGGTGTATTTGACTTCAGTGTTTTGTAAATAGTTGCTGCTAATTGACCAGGCAGTGTGGTGACTTCTACTTCCATGTAATCCTACGTGACACCTTTTTCTGTGATATATCAAAATTTTAGTGCTTTTACAGTATTCCTTTAGGAGGAGTGTCATTTTATCCATTTGGGGTCAAATTGATTCCATGGTTCCTCTTGTCATTTGATGTATATTTCATTTTTATGTAATTATTTTCGTGAATTTCACTTTATTTCAGATATTTATTTAATACACACTCAACATACTCGTAGATTAATTTCATAAATTTTCATAAAAATGTCAAGAAAGGAAATGTGATTGTGAAATTATAAAAATGCTAGAATCCCTACCACTCCCAGAATCCCTACCACTAGGATAATTTTTTTATCTTTGTATTTTGTATCAACAGTTAAACCATTGAAAGAGATGAGGATATTTATTAAAAGTTCTTAAATTTGAAATACAATGTTTCATTCATGTCAGTGTCTCATTACAGACATTTTATAGTACCATTTTGTAAGATTTTAGCCCTGGGGTCATATAGACCCCGTGGTTCCTACAACCTAAGTAAATTGAAGGTTCCTGACCAGGGTTAAGAGTGAAATGTATCCGTTTTCATTGTCCCCTTTAAATTTTAGATTTTTATTTCTCGAACTGATGCTCAGTAAGTTTTGAACCAAAATTCCATCGACTTATTTTAATGGACCTCCATTTATATTTTTTCTCCAAAGACTTTAGCCTTTGCGAAAGAACTTGGCAAATTCACAGGACTTCGAGCGGCATCCATTCTAGGAGGCGAAAGTATAGAAAACCAATTTGCGGCACTGCACGACAACCCCGACATTATCATAGCAACGCCTGGAAGGTTAGAGAGCGAATGAGATCGATCACTCGCGTAATTATTTTTTCACCAAAATGTACACAAATTTTGGTTGTAATAGGAATGTTGAATATTTTTCTTAAACAGTTTTGGCTTCATGGTTTCAACACTAAATTTATTTTCATTTCAATCCAAATAGAGATTCATTTACTGCATTGAAAAATAACTGATCAAGTTATTATTTGTTACGAAGAACACTAAATGTGAAGTTTCTGCTGATCCTGAAAAGAGTCTAAAGTTTAAGTAAATTATTGTCTCCCATTGTGACTCTCCAAACTAGATTTGTTTTATTTTTAATAGAGGATAATTTACCCAGTGTAAGTGAATAAAAACAATAGATAAGAAACGGTTTAACACTGAAACATTATTATTATTATTATTATTTTCCTTCATTAAATTCACCTATGACTGTGAGGGTTAAATTTCACAATATTTCACAGATCATTGTTTTGGTTGACTTTTTATGTCGGTAGTAAGAGTGGAATTTATTTTTTAGGTAGTTATATAATGTTGTTTTGAAGTCCTTAACTTGTCAGCCTATGTAAATTGTTTAACAATTGTTAATTGAACGAGAAAGGAGAAAACCTCAATTGACGATTGTTCAAAAGTTTATATCACGTTTTTCCTTTATTGATTTAAACCAATGGCATAAATCAAATGGTTCTGAATATAGCAAAAATAAAAAAAAAAGTATAATATTGTTCTTATAATAATTGTCTATTGGGAGTGGCTTTGTAATAAGGGCAATATTGTACTGTAATTTGTTTGGCGTATCTACGGATCCCTTCGTGGAGACTGTTTACCGAAATAAACCATGCTTTGCGTTCGCCATGCGTGTTATTTTTTTATAAATTGTACACAGATTTACGCACTTGTGCGTGGAGATGAACTTGAAGTTGGACACTTTGGAATATGTCGTGTTCGATGAGGCGGACCGACTTTTCGAGATGGGCTTCAAAGAGCAGCTCAGTGATATTATCAGCCGACTTTCACCGCTTCGCCAGACGCTTCTCTTCTCAGCCACTCTCCCAAAAATGCTTGTGGAGTTTGCCAGAGCTGGGCTGAGTGATCCTACGCTGATAAGGTTAGATTAGGAATAGTGTGTAGTTAAGTAAGAGCAATAAGGTCGACTCCGGAGGGGAGGGGGGAATCAAAAGGATAGGAACATTGAAGTAGATCGAATGGAACAAAGTTTAATGTTGGGACTAAATAAGGTCAAACTGGAAGGAAGTCCAATAATATTGGAATGATTGATTTGTTAGATTAAATTAGATTAGATTTCTGGACTATGATGATTTTTGTCAAGCTTCGCTTGGCAAAGGCAGTGTAAATGCCTGCGTAATCCTTTTCTTCGTATCACTGTGAAATATTTTGTAACCTACCATTTCAAATTCTCCTACAAAGTCCTTATTCAGAATCAATCCCGGATTCATTTTTCTATATCAATGTTCTAAGTTTTCTCTCTGTCTCTCCCGGGGATTGATGACGGGCCCCCACCAGGGAGAGATGATGTTGAGCCGGTGGGGGACGTACTTTCAACTGAAGGGTGCGTCCACGTACAGGTGGGTGACCCTCCTTCCACGTTGGAGGGGGCTCAGCCTCCTGCGGAAGTTGCCCCCTCGTTGGTGAGGGGCTCTTCAACTCCCGACAGCCCTGGCTGTTCGGGAAACGGGTCGAGCTAGGGGGCGGTCAGAATAGGAAAGGCTCCCTCCGTGCATTGTTTTTTAATGCTAGGTCGATAAGGAATAAGTTTTGCGAGCTACGGGCGCTCTTAGCATCAGAATACCAGGATTAGTGATGTGAGTCGTTTTTTATTGTGTCGTTTTTTTTGGTTTTTTTGTCGTTTTTTTTGTTTAAAACGAAGGTAGTCTGTTTTTTTTGTTTTTTTTGTTTTTTATTGTTTTAAACTTATTCCATATTTTTCTTCCTTTAATCTAATAAGTATATCAGTATTACCTATAATTTACTATACTACCATGCTTATACGGTTATACCTAGTGTATATATAGTCATCTTTTAGAAAAATTGAATCACGCAAAAAGTATATAATAAAAAAACAAACCCTCATTTTTATATGTATATATATTTTTTAACTAGAACATAAAACATTCTTCCTCATTTCAAACAATATACATAATTGTGATTGGCAAGAGTACCAGTATATATATTCCAGATCGAAAAAAAAAATATTCACCTTTTTTTGAACCTTTTTGTTAACCTAATGTTGGTTAACCTTCATTTCCATGGAAGAATCATCACTAGATTGGGTAGAGCATATATGCTAGTTTCAATATCACAGGTACTGGTATAATATCCATAATACTGGTATAAAACAATAGATATAATTGTGATTGGCAAGAATACCAGTGTATATATATATATATTATATTCCAAATAGAAAAATAAAAAAATATAAATATTCATCTCTTTCTTTAACCTTTGTGTTAACCTAATGCTGTTTAACTTTCATTATCTGATTCTATTTCCATTGAAGAATCATTATCACTAGATTGATTAAGCAAATAGTTTCAATATCACAGGTACTGGTATTTATTGCAGATTTGGATGTTGACGAAGCCAATGTAGCACCATGTTTTACTTTACTTTCTTGGAATTTTGCATTTTGGGATATAAATACTAGCTTTGCTGCTCTGTCTGTGCTTAATTGGTTTCTTTTGGCTGTATGGATATTACTGTATGTGCTAAATGATCTCGGAGGTAATGAAAGGGCGAAATAGAGGTGTGTGAGTTTGTGTAGGTATATATGTGAGTATGCATGCGTATGTATCTGGAATTCTGGATGTATGCATGTGTATGGGGTATACAATAGATATAAATGTGTATATAAGCATTTATGTATATATTGGTATATATGTATATGGGTGTATGTGTATGTATATATATATATGGATGGTCTTGTGGGGGGGGGGGAATATGTCATCGCGGGTCTAAAGGATAGTTAAGTGGGAGATTCAAAATCTGAGGCATGGATGGGAGAGTCCTGGGAAGGTTGGACAATGGGCAGTCAGCTCCCAGCCAGTGTTCTCGCAAGTTTAATGGATCTCAAGATACAAGACTTTCAGTGCAAGAAAGAGGCCAGTTTTTTCTGTAAATAGGCTGAAAAGGACATTCTATACTGGTACCATATGGCCTATTTTATTATTTATTTATTTATTTTTATAATATATATCATTGCAAAAGTATACCTTATAATTAAATTGCCAATATCTATATTAATTATTAAAAAAAACAAAAAAAACAAAAAAAACGCAAAAAAAAACGACAAAAAAAAACAACAAAAAACGTTTTTTTTACATCACTAACCAGGATATCGTTGCTATCACCGAGTCCTGGATTCATACTGATCGTAGGGACTACGTTGGGGAGTTCGAGATTCCTGGGTATAGAATGTTTCACAAGGACCGCACCCTTGGGGAGTGGGAAAGGGTACTAATATACGTCAGGGACACGTTGAGTCCGGTTGACTGTCAGTTCCGATCGGAACGGGAGCTGCTTGGTGTCGATCTGAACGTGGGAGGGACGAACTATAGGTTAATCTTGGTGTACAGATCTCTGCATATCCTCCTCGAGGAGGATACAGCCCTGTGTACCGAACTCAGTAGCCTGCTAGGGGACAGGGTGTGTGTAGTTTTAGGAGACTTCAACTGGTGCGGCATGAACTGGAAAGACAGGACCTTTGATGCCGAAGGCAGGAGGCTAGTTGACTTTGCTGACGAGAACTTCCTCACTCAATGGGTCAATGAGCCTACACGAGGCGAAAGCGTTCTAGACTTAGTATTCACGACCGACTCGTCACTGGCCTCACCGTTGACGAATCGTTGGGCGGGAGTGACCAAGGTCTGATTAGGTTCTGTGTCTGCCTCCCTCGGGTGAAGCGTAGTAACTGTAGAGGCAGTAAGCTCGATCTCCGGCGGGCGGACTTTGCTAGCCTCCGGGATAGCACAGGTGTGATGGGGTTAGAGGTCGGCGGCGATGTTGAGGGAGTGTGGAGTGCATTCCGGGACGAGTTTATGGTGTTGCAGTCTGCTGCCATACCCCTCAAAACCGATCACCCCTGCTTCAACTCAGCCTAAGTGGTTCAATCGTGACATCGCTTCGGCTATCCGAAATAGGAAAGTAGCGTATAGGAGGGCGAAGGCCAATCGTTCCCATAAGAACACTGAAGCGTATGTCCGCCTGTGTCGAGAAGTGAAGGCGAAGGTTAGACTAGCGAAATGTAACGAAGAACTACGGGTGGCAAGCCTCTGCAAGGGGAACCCTAAGGAGTTCTTCAGTTATGTTAAGAGTAGAAAGCCCATTAGAAGCATGGTCCGTTAAAGGACCGAAGCGGCGTTCTGCGGACATCGCCAATGTGCTTAATGAGTACTTTGCGGGAGTGTTCACCAGGGAGGACACCCGCATCATCCCCGAGCGAGGCGTGAGGCACGAAGGTGCTGGCCTGGATAGTGTTCGATGTACCGCGACAGTCGTTGCCGATAGAATAGACAAACTGAGCGCGCTTAAGGCTCCTGGGCCAGACCAGTTTCTCCCCAGAGTGTTGCGGGAGCTGCGCGACCAGGTGGCTCCCCACCTGGCTACAGTCTTCAACAAATCGTTGGAGACGGGCCAGGTGCCTGGTGACTGGAGGGAAGCCAACGTGACTCCTATCTTTAAGAAAGGGGATCACGAAAGTTCAGGGAACTATCGTCCCATTAGTCTCACTTCAGTTGTAGGTAAATTATTAGAGGGGATGATAGCGGATAGGATCGTTGACCATTTGCATTCGTAAGCTGCTTGGGGACTCCCAACATGGGTTTAGACGGCATAGGTCGTGTCTCACCAACTTGCTCGAGTTTTTCCACGTCATGTTGAGTGAGTATGATAAGAGTAGGGCGATTGATATACTTTATCTCGACTTTCAGAAAGCCTTTGATAAGGTACCTCACCGCCGGCTAATGGCCAAAGTGCGCACGCTGGGTATCGGTGGCGAAGTAGGTAGGTGGATTGAAAACTGGCTGAAGAATAGGCGGCAGAGGGTTGTAATTAAAGGGGCTAGTTCGGGTTGGGCCTCGGTCACTAGTGGGGTTCCTCAGCGTTCCGGTTTGGGGCCGCTGTTGTTTATAATTTACATAAATGATATAGACGGTGGCATCGTCCGTCGGATCGCCAAATTCGCTGATGACACCAAGCTTGGGGCCAATGTTGGGACGCCGGAGGCGATCGAGCAACTGCGTGCGGACCTAGGTAGGATAGGAGAGTGGTCCGAAAAATGGTAAATGCCTTTTAACTTGGGTAAATGCAAGGTGTTGCACATTGGCTATGCCAATCCCAAGTCGGACTACTCGATGTTGGGGAGTAATATCGAGGCGACTGATTTGGAAAAGGACTTGGGTGTGCTAATTAGCAGCGACCTTAAGTTTACCAAACAGTGTGTAGAGGTGGAAAAGAAAGCCCAGAAGCTGGTGGGTTATATCAGGAGGCAATTTCAGTTTCGGAACAAGGAGATTGTGCTCTCACTGTACAATTCCCTGGTTAGGCCGCACCTGGAGTATGCTGTGCAGTTCTGGTCGCCCACCTTCAGGAAAGATATTGAGAGGCTGGAGCGAGTGCAGGCGAGGGCCACAAAATTAATCCCTTCCGTTAGGCATATGGGCTACAATCGACCGTTACGCGCCCTGAACTTGTTTTCGCTAAACTCGGAGGCTGCGCGGTCAACTGATCGAGGTTTTCAAGCTCTTACGCGGGTTCAACGATGTCGATTTTAGAAGCATGTTTAGTTTAAATGATAACCCAACTCGCAACACTGGTTGGAAGTTGGATTTGAAATGGTTTAGGACTAGTGTGTGTGGGAATTACTTTACGTATAAGATCTGTGACACGTGGAACAGGTTACCTTCAGAAGTTGTGAACAGTTCGTCTGTGGATCAGTTCAAGAAAAGGTTAGAGCAAATGTTGCACACTATTTGAAGGTGTAGAAAATTCTCCCTGGCACCCGTTGCCATTGGTACCTCCTCAGTATGGGCCGCAAGGCCTTTTGAGGTACTTCTTTTCCTTGTAACTCTCTCTGAACCTTATAATAAATGCCAAAGGAATTTCCCTTCTTATGTGGCTATATAGAAAAGAAAAAAGTTGAATTAGGATTAATTGTATGCCACACCTTTCAAGATTGTCTTTTTTGAACTCGGTAATGCATTAGAATGTATTTATTTACCATTTCTTTAGTGAATATTGTTATTTGTAGTTTTGCTTACTGGCATTTATTTTCTTCTTTAGGCTGGATGTGGATACGAAGATTTCTGAAAATTTGAAAGTTGGTTTTTTTAAGGTAAACTCTGAAGACAAAATTCATTTGCTGATTCATTTGTTGAAGAATGTGGTTTACTCTTCTGAACCTACTGTTGTGTTTGCCCCGACGAAACATCATGTTGAATATATACATCAAGTATGTTTACTGTGTATTCTGGTCTGTAGGTCAGTTATTCAAGTACTCGATGATTTCTCCTCAGTATGAACTTTAATTCTATCAATTTAGTAAGATGGTTTATGTTACAAAAGTGTTTCTATAATGCCTCTCGCTGCGTCGGTCATTGAGAAAGTTTCTTCTCTTATTTCGCATCGAGTGTTGACCATTCGCAGTGTCGGGAGTTTTAGGTAGATTTCTTTGCCGCAGCTTTCCCATAGTAATGTCAAAATGCCCTTTCCCCATTTCTACCCCTGGCCTCTATTACAAATTCACAGAGTCGATTTAAAAAATTAACATTTAATAAAGAAGATTGAATTATATAAGACTTCAGGCTATGGCTAAGTAAAGCGTTTGTGAATAAAAATAGTTCAAAATAAATTTGCAATTGCGTGACGACGGCATGGATGGAGGTTTTAATCATTCTGATCATACAATAATGAAAATGATTAAAACATTTGAAGTTATTAGAGAGAGTTCAGAGTAAATAAGTTTCCTTTTGCGCACTTTTAACACGATAATTACTCCACACCCCGCCCGTAACTGTTTTTGGGCTGCGCTAATTTTCTTTCATGGAGAGTCAAACTATCGTGTAGAATTCACAATAATGACGAGTGTTTCCTAATAGAAGCAACACTTTTCATACTTCAGAGTTGGGTCATTGGGAGTTTCTTTGGGAGTATCATAATTTTTTAAACTTTACTGAACGTTGTTCGGAGTTTTCGCTCCACTTAATTGTGGATCGCAAAATGAATGAACTGAAAAGGGTTCATGTTGAATTCAAATGCTCCGTTATTCTCTTAAAAAAAACTTTAAAAAAAATCTTGACCTTACCTTAACTCCTCTTCCTCTACTAATTGCTTCTTTCCTCTCCTCGTGTCAATTTACAGAAGTACTTAATCAATTCCCTATTTCTTCTTGGTAATATTCATTATTTTGCCGTAAATTTGTAACTTAATAGTGATAACATTTGAAAAGCTAAAAAAAAAATCTCGCCTCTTTCTAAAACTGATTTTTGAAAGTTGACGCTGAATATTCTTGTTTTCTTAATTCATATTTCGCTTTCATTTTAACTTATTTTCTATTTTCCTGAATTTTCGTATAAGCATTTCTTTCCAGTAATTCCATAATACGAGGGCCACTCAATATATTTTGCTCCCCCCCCAAAGTTAAGTTTCCTCGTAAGTTCCAGAAATTTTGTACACGAATACTTATGTACCTTTTTTACAATTTTTTATTTTTCCACATAGTCTTCATTCTTTTCTACGGCTTTCCTCCACCTCGAAACGAGGGCCTTTATTCCTTGCTGGTAAAAGTCTGCTGGGTTCTGCTGGAGCCACCTCTTAACCTTCTCAACACCCTCATCGTTACTCTAAAACTTTCTTCTTCCACTGTCGCGGGTGACTCGACCCGCAACTACTACTACTACTACTACTTCACGTTTGCGGCTGGTCTCAACTTACGTGAACGTGTTGAAACCCCAAGATGGATACTCTCGTCTCTCCCTTCGACTTTTTCCCTCTCCTCAAAATTAAACAGCTTTACTTTAATCGCTATTGATCGATCCGTATTAACACCTTATCTCTCCTCGAAGAAGAAGAATCGCTAATATAATTACCTTTAACTTTTACTGGAAACGCCTATGGGAACATTAACCCCCTCCCCAGTGGCTCAAGACGAAAACATGACAAAACTGTACAACGTTACGGACCCTGCAAAATCAATCAATTTCATCCAGGATCCAGAGAATGAACAGCGAAGTGGGAATGCGAAAGAAAGTCACAGGAAAAAAAAATTGGGTTTATTCGTAAAAAAAAATGCTATTTACATATGTTACACGTTTCTCTCACCTTCATACACGCTCATTCACCCGCAGATCCTTCCACACAATTTTCATTCACCATACAGATCAATATATTTTAATGAAATGCTGCTTTAAACTTGAAAAAATCATCATCATAATGCCATACAGTTCCCTAAGCAGCTTGACTAACAATACTTAGATATTCTACTATTTACAATACTCGAGTCCCTCTTGAGACCCCTATCCAGTCCTTAACTGGACTCTGGAAGGTCATTTCCTCGCAAAGGAAATCCTTCCTAGGCCTTTCAGGATACATCCTACGGTGGCCACTCTTAAGTTATTCTAATTCCAGGTATTCTGGACGTACTTGGAAGGTCTCCCTTACGGGGCCCTTTACGAGAGTAGGTGATGGTCTCCTGACCACCTAGGCCTATCCTGCCAGTATCTTGGAGTCACCCTTAGGGGCCCCTCTTACAAACTGGTGGACTAAATCCATCTACATCGAGCCTTTATAGGTTTTTAGTTTGGTTCTTTAATCAATCAAACTAGATGAGCACCTAACATGACTTCTTGAGGTGTTATGACTGAAGAAATAATAACCCTGCCAAAAAAGATAAATAATATAAATTTTAACACTTACGTTATGTTGTTTGACTTAGATATATTTCATTTTCTGATATAATTAAATTCGCCCTTTGGGCTATAAAAACGGGGACCCTCACCTGCCAGGTCCTCTCGACACACATATTTCCCTTCGAGCCACCACCACCAGAGGAGGGGATGCCCCCAGTGGCTATGTGTCTATCTCGACATGATGCTGAAAAATATGCTTCCTGAAAAGATAGATAAAAATCAAGCAAAAGGTTAGGACCTCAGTTAGTTGAGGGTAAAATTATAGGGATCTCTCGGACCCCCACACCACGAATAGCATCCTTCATTGGCCCAAACAAATGGAAGTCTGAAGGTGCCAGTCCGGGCTGTATGGAGGGTTGGATAACGATCAAGCGCATTTTTGTGATGACCTTTCTTGTTTGCAAACTGTTGCGCGGTCTTACGTTATCGTGCAAAAGGAGGACGTCTTCCAGTTTTCTCTCCAGTCGAACGAACTCGCTTTATACGTCTCTGGAGTCTGTGTAGGGTAGCAATGTATGCCTCTGAGTTGATTGTTTGTCCTTTCTTCATAATGTCCACCAGAATCACCCCTTTCATGTCCCAGAAGATGGTGGCCATAACCTTTCCTGCAGAGGGAGCCATTTTGAACTTTTTCTTGCGTGGGGAGTCTGCGTGATGCCACTCCATGCATTGGCGTTTTGTTTCAGGTTCAAAGTGGTGTACCCGAGTCTCATCCCCAGTCACAATTCGTGAAAGGAAGTCATCCCCTTCTGTCTCGTATCGAACCAACGACTCGGAAGCAATTTCTTTTCTTTGGGGTTTGTGATCTTCAGTCGGTTGGAGAGGAACAAACCGTGCACACACTTTTGAGTATCCCAGTTGCTGAATTATCGTATTCACACTTTCTTCACTAATTCCTAGCTCCTTGTATGTGACGTGCCGATTTGATCGAATGATGATGTTAGTACGTTGCACAGTGTGAGATGTCACAGCCGATGCCCCCTTTGCTTTGTCCGGAGCGATAGGGCGCGTCCCTCTGTGGCGAATGTGGGAATACACCTTTCTTCGGTGTAAGGGCTCTCTCTGCCCTCGTGGACCATTGGGCCCGTTTGGGGACCCGGCTGATCTCCTGCTTTTTCTTTCTTTCTTTCTCCTTTAACCCATTTTTTCTGGCTTCTCCCTGTCTATTTTGGTGGTGTTCTTTGGACTTTGATTTTGACCCTTTCCTTGGCCCTTGGGTGTGGGTGGTGGTTGCCCTGCACCCTTGTCGCTTTCCAACCAAACCCAAACCCTGTCCCTGCCACTTTTCACCGCGCGTTGGATGAGAGTGGCCGCCTTTCAGGCACAGGGACTGGGTGCGGGCGTATCTCCCCTGCGTGACATCTATCGGCGGTGGGACCAAGTGTGCCCACACTTCGCCTTTCCCTTGTTGGAGTCGGTGGTGGCTGGATGCGCGCGGGGGATGAAGTTCTTTTTTGTTTTGCTATGGACACTTCTCCCCCTCGGCCTACGACTACTGCTTCTCATTCCCGGACTTCTTCTCTCAACACTCGGGTGGTGGGCAACCAGGCCCTCGAGTCCTTTACCACTGGAAGACCGCAACCTAATGGGGTTGACCCCCCTGTGGAAGCGGAACGCTTGCACTCCTTTTCCGTTGCCGACCCTAGTCCGTCCCTCGACTACGCCCTTGGACCTACACTCTCTGGAGCAGGGGTCTCGCCCCAGCCCACTTCAGCCACCTTCGGGCAAGCCAAGTTCCACCGAGGACTTGCCCCACAACCTGGCTTCTTGCTCTCCCCATATGCCCCCCTCACCCGCCGTCAGCCCACCTCCCCACGGAGAGAGCCTCGCGGCGAACGGGGGAGCCAGCATTCACGGCCGTCCTATCGACCGTTGAATATCCCAGTCTATTTCGACTCTACAGCCTCCCTCTCCCTCCCAAGTCTCCACAAATTCCTGGTGATTCGGCCTACATCTGGGTCCCTCCCGAACAACTCTGAACGGACGTTCCAGGCGATCCGAACCCACAGCAACTCCAGCCGCTATGACGTACGCCCACAGAGGGATGGCTCCCTCCTCATAAAATCACGCTCAGCCGCAGAGACGAAAGCCCTACTCTCCGTCACTGAGGTCCTTGGATGCTCGGTGTCCGTTTCCCCACATCCTCGCCTGAACCAGAGTCAGGGCACTATTTACGCCACCCGCCTATTGTCGGTAGCAGTGAACGAGCTCCTGGAGGACCTCGCACCCCAAGGAGTCACTAAGATCTATCGTTTCACATCCCGACAGGGTGGCACCCCTCCCCCACCCCACGTCTGCTCCTTACTTTCAACACACTAATCCCCCCCGGCCGCATTGTATGGGGTATGGGAGACCGCGCCTCATGCGAGTTTTCTATCCGCCCATACGTCCCAGACCCCACCCGTTGCTTCAAATGCAACAAATTCGGACACGTTAGCTCCGCTTGTCGACAGCCGCATCAATTATGTGTTCACTGTGGACGACTCGCTCACCCTGACAGGTGCCCCAATACGCCCAAATGCTCCAACTGTGAAGGTGCACACCCCTCTTCATCTCGAGAATGCCTTTTCTTCAGGTTCGAGAAGGAGGTCCGAGGCCTACAGGTGACGGACTTCCTTAGCCCCCGTGAGGCACGCGACAGGGTGCGGAGTCGGGAGGTGAGGCCGGGGGTGTCCTATGCCGCTGCTCTCGGCTCTATCATCTCGGCACGCCCCCCTGGCCTGCCGCCGAAACCCCCCCAAGCCACTGCTCTCTGTTCCCCTCAAAGAAAACCCTCGCAGGACCCGACGGTTTCCTGTCCCCCTGCCATTCCTCCTCTTCCCGCATCTCACCTGCCACGAATTCCCCAGGTGTCTGGGACCAGGACACCCAGGTCCCATCCACCTCAAACCCCGCCTTCCCAGTACCCCCTGCACACGCCCGGAGCAAGCCGTCGAGGCGGAGACGCCGGAGCGTGTCACCGGACCCTCCGGCCTTCCAACGTCTCTCTCCCTCTTCCCCTCGAACCAAGAAGACGGCTCGGATCCTCACTCCGCCCACCACGCCTACTACCATGTCCATCTCTCCCCATCGTAGAAGTCCCACCACTCTACCCCCACAGACCCTGACAATAGTGGCTGAGATCCACGACCCGCCCCGGACGACGGGACCCAGTCCGAACAATATCCTCTCCCCCGAGGATCCGGTGGATGCGGCCCTGGCGCGGCTGCACGGTGTGACCGAGGGAAGCTCGGCCGCGCCCACGCCCACGAGTCTTATGGATCTGCCCTTGCCTCTTGGTGCCATTTTCTCCACCCCTCCACGAGACTACTCTGATTCACCTCCTTCCACCCCTATCGTACCTATTCCCCAACATCCCCGGCCCCCTCCTTGTCAGCTACCCTGTGTACGCCCTCCCTCCCACCCGCCCGGTCCTTTTGGTACCCCTTATCACCACCTCGAGTCCGCCATGAGACCCCGGACAGGCGGGGTAGCGCCACTTTTGGGGCTGCCGTGCCCCTCCTGGTCCGACCATAGAAGCCCGTCACAATACATCCGACCCTCTCAGCCCACGATGTTCCTCTGCCTGCCGTGATCCACGCCTCCGGTCTCGCTCGGCTGACTCGATCCCGCCACCTCCTCGGGGTTCGACAGGCCGACCGATTCCTTCCATGGTGAATTGTAGATAGCCAGCCATGCTCCCGACCAAGCCTTCAATTTCGCGAACTCCGGATCCCTCTTCATACTCCAACCTCCTACTGCGATCCACACTCGCCGACGGCCCCTACTTTTCAACGGAAGCGATTCTCCTCTTCCTTACTCCCAGCTGCTCCATCGCATTTAAAACCGTACCCCTCCTACCCACTATCCAGTGACTGACCCTTACTCACTTCCCTAGTCTACCACCCCCAACATAGTAACATCACCCAATCACCGCCTCGCCGAGATATGTACCGCCCTTTTAGGTACGAATCGGAAAAAAACAGCCGATGCCGAGCGACCGCTGCGTGGCTCATCATCGAGGCTGGCTCTCCCCCTCTCCGATGATCTCCCACGTTTAGACCAGCGTCCAACTGTGCTTCGCTCAACAACAGCATCTGCTTAAACGTTTTGTAGACGTTTGTGGATATTTCCAACTGTTTCCTTCTCTGCGGTTAAGAACTCGATAACCTCTCTACGACGCACATCACTGTCAGACGCCATTTTCGAAACTGCGTTAACCATCGGTTTTATAGAAGGGCGTTTAAAAGCGGTGTTATACAGGGAAGGGAGGTTCAAACTAGAAAAATCCGGTTGTGAAGCGCAGAAAGTTCAAACTTACGGCCTCAAAGACATTTCAGCCCCATGGCCTATTATTTAGCTAAGAAAAAAGGGTGGGGCAAAATATATTGAGTACCCCTAGTACTTTCCAACCCATTTCATACATTTCTTAAATCAACAACCTAATTGTGCACAATTTTAAAACTCAAATGAGACCCCCTCTCCATTTCCTATTTTCTGATTAGATTGAAATGAATTTGAAGGTTTTTATTCCTAAATTTTGTTTGAGAGCAGATCAATGCGATCTTTTTATCATATGACCCTAGTTTTTACTGAAATTTTTACTTTGTTGTAAAGTTTGTGTAAAATAGGGCCTACTTATCTATACCAACGGTGGCCAAACCCCGGCTCGCGAGCCGCATGCGGCTCTCGAGGTTGTTAACTGCGGCTCGCGAGACAATTTTGGTTTTTATCATGAAGCAAATCACTTCTTTACCAGCAAGTTCTGCGTCTGTTGAGTGTTTTTTTTCCACGTTTGGCTCCCTACACAGTAAACTACACAACAGATGAGCAGTAGAAAAGGCTAAAAAAATTGGTTGTCATCGAATCCTCAAACTGAACGAGGATAAAGATTGGTGAAACAAAAAAAAATTCTTGCTCTTCTTAGTTGTGGTGAAGTTGTTAGTTTACAGGTTAGCCTTTCTGTTACACGCAAATATGATGGTCTAAACTATGTGGAGCAATAATGCGGAGAATGGATTGTCATTTATTTAATTTGCAGAGAGATTTTGATTTATTTTAATTTTCAAAAAGATTTTAGTTATTTTCATCCGTAATTTTGTCAAATACGTACTATTTTATACATAGAATAGTTTGAAAAATTAATAGATCATCATGCTACTGGTAGTTGCGAATTGATGGATCATTTTCTTCATATGGAATATACTTGTTGGTACCCGCTCTTTTCTTTTGCGAGTGAATAGCTACACCTAGATTTACAGTACACTTTTGATAGATGTAAGAACCTTGTATAAAAAAAAATTCTTATTTCGTGAATGAATTACACTTAGATTTACAATATACTGTTGGCAGAAAAGATCTGATTTTGCACTTCCATATTTCCATCACTTTATGGGGCTAAAATTCATATTTGAGTAGGAACTGAGTCTTTCGTATAAGAAAATGAGAGGTTTTAGTAAATTGAAGTTCATTAAGAACACTTGAATAATGTTGAATGATACTCACTATTAAAATTGCATCCTAAGAAAAAACAAAACAAAAAACTCACTTCACCGGAAAAACCTGGGTTTTTTACTGTAAAAACCCCAGCCCGGGCGGGTAAGTGGGTACCTACCCGGGTATCTACCCAGTACAACCCTACCCTGTATAGAAGAATGTGGTCAAATACCGCAAAGATTTAATATAGTCTGGATGATCTCTCTTAGAGTCTGAGATAAGATAAGTTGTTGAATAAAGAAGGCCTCTGATACCACACCACGGGTTTGAGCCCCACTGGTTCAAAGTTTCTCAGTAAACTGCCTATTTAGATGTTCACGCATATATATATATATATATATATATTAGTGATGGATCGAGTGATCGGTTTTTCACAACCGCGGTTGCGGTTGTCGAATTTTTTCCAACCGCGGTTGCGGTTGCGGTTATCATATACTAGGAAAAATGCGTAATTATTAACTGGATTTAGCCACTATAGTGCGATTTAGCCACACTTGGTACATAATATATACTAAATAGTATTTATTTAGTAAATACCTTATGTTGAACACAAGTTTTGCAATACACCGCTACGCTATTTGTGTGTTGCAAAACTTGTGTTCAACATAAGGTATTTGCTAAATAAATACTATTTAAATGAAGTATATTCTAAACTTATATAGCTATTATGAAAGAATAGGTCAAATTAATTAAAACCATATTTTGCACTAAGTGTGTTACCAGGATGAGGGACGAGGACCCATCGCACTGTTCATCCCACCTACCACTTTCCCCAGCCTCCACCCATTGGAAAGTTATGGATTATTATTCATTTGAAAAACTGATGTCAAACTTAATGACAGGCAGTGTGAATTTCAAGAATAATATTTTTGCTGCATTTTCACCTTTCAAGCGGCAACGCCTCTCATCGTACAACGTTCCCGCTCCACGCATAAGGAGACCCATCATTTTCTTTTTAAAAAAAGAAATATTTCTAATTAACCTAAAATTAAAATTAACTAAGCTTTTACAACCGCAACCGCACTTATAGAACGGCGGTTGCGGTTGTGAATTTTTGTGCGGTTGTAGTGCGGTTGCGGTTGCGGTTGCGGTTGCGGTTATTCGATCCATCACTAATATATATATATATATAAAATACTAGGGTGGTCCAAAAAATATATATATATATTTCTCATGGCATTTGCCCATATTCCACAACCACTAACGATGTTGGAAACTAAAAACTGGATCGATTCGTGCATATTTAGAGGTGGCGCAACTCAAAACCTTAGTATCATTATACAGTTTGGGGTGGCAAATTTCTTCAAATGTGCGCCACCCTTAATAAATATTAATGGATTTAGCTCAAACTCCGGTCTGAGGTCTTTTTCCATATAAGGAATGAGAAAATGCATCAGGAGCTCTTATTTGTACATTTTAATTTTTTACCACATATGTGTGGCTCGCCCTAATATATATATACTAGCAGGTTACCCGGCGTTCCCCGGGTAACCTAAAACCCGCCCTTCGTGCGGGTTCTAAAATATCCCAGCTGAAGGTCGAATATTTTCTCTTTAACCAAACTATTACGACTTAACCAATTGTCAAGGGCGTACAATTAACCTAAAAAAATAAATAAAAAACAATAAATTTTTTTTTATTTATACCCGCTCTTCGTGCGGGTTCTAAAATATCCCAGTTGAAGGTCGAATATTTTCTCTTTAACCAAACTATTACGACTTAACCTAACCATTCGTCAAGGACGTACAATTAACCAAAAAAATAAATAAAAAAATAAATTTTTTTTTATTTATTTATTTTAGGTTAATTGTACGGCATTGACGATTGGTTAGGTTAAGTCGTGCTATTTTCGTTAAATTTTAAATAAATAAATAAATTTTAAATAAATAAATAGCACCATTAGATTCCTTGTAAAAAACTGGTTATTATGGTTATTTTAAAATTTGTAAGTTCAACCGTTTGGTTTTCTATAGCAAACAACTAAACAAATAAACAAACTTCCTCTTTTATATAATATATATATATATATATATATAGAGAAGAAGATATATACATATGAAATAGGATCCCTCCTAAGGAGACGTAGTTTTACATTTAGGATAAAAACGAAGACGTAGAGCAAAAAAGTCATTATATTTGGCTGCAGCCGACGTTTCGGGCAACTCTACCCATTTTCAAGGCCTAATAAATAAAAGCTAAAATTAATGCATGACAAAAATATACGAATGTCAAAAACAAACTAATTTATAGTACAAAAAACACTTCAAGAATAAAAATTTAAAAGCATAAAACAGGCATAAGCCAAAAACAAATCAAAAGTAAAAATTATATATATTATATATATTTTTGTCATTTATATAATTTTTACTTTTGATTTGTTTTTGGCTTATGCATGTTTTATGCTTTTTAATTTTTATTCTTGAAGTGTTTTTTGTACTATAAATTAGTTTGTTTTTGACATTCGTATATTTTTGTCATGCATTAATTTTAGCTTTTATTTATTAGGCCTTGAAAATGGGTAGAGTTGCCCGAAAAGTCGGCTGCAGCCAAATATAATGACAAAAAAATGTATACACACTTTAACAGCTGATAGCTCAATTGATGTTTCTTTCTCTCCAAGTTAAACCCATTAGAATTAATAATGGCAGTCAGACTAAGCTTTGAACAAAGGAAATTCATTCTAAAATGCTACTGGAAGTGTGAAAACGCAGTTGAAGTGCAAAGACAGTTTAGGAGGGAGTTTCAAACAGATCCACCAACGCGACTTACCATCACTCGAATTAGAGATAAGTTTGAAGCCGATGGAACTGTTCAGAATGTCCACAAGAAGCGTTCCGGAAGACCACGGACATCGACAAGCCCCACAAAGCAAGAAAGAGTACTGGAAACGTATCACCAAAGTCCAAGAAAATCTGTGCGGCAAGCGAGTCGTGAGGTAGGAATTCCAGAATCGTCTGTCCAACGCATTTTGAAGCGCTGTCAATGGAAAAGTTACATTCCAAGATTAGTCCATGCTATTAATGAAGATGATCCGGACCGAAGAGTGGAGTATTGCGAGTGGTACTTGGCACGATGTGGATGTGGATTGGACGAAGGGGTTTCGTAGAATACCCTCCGCGTTCACCAGACCTCACACCACTATACTTTTTTATGGGGATACTTAAAAGACAAAGTCTACGCTATAAAACCTGCAACAGTCGCTGAATTGAGAGCAGCCATTGAACGAGAATGCACACAAATACCAAACGAAATGTTTCGTGATGTTTGTGATTCCATTGCTTCGCGTTATCAGCAGTGCCTGGACCAGAACGGACGTCAGTTTGAAAACGCGTTGACAAAACAATTAAATAATGTCTGTAGATTCTATTACACTTTGAAAATGAAATGTATTTTAATAAACACTGCCTTTATAATTATTTAAAGTGTGTATACATTTTTTTGGGACGCCATATATATATAATATATATATATATATATATACACATACACACACGATACAACTCAGAATGGTCGCCTGAGAAACTTTTGTTACACAGACTGCCAGACTGCGCATAGAAGGAGGAACTCTTCTGGGAAAATTAAATCATGACCCGGTCATGACCCATTGCTCACATTGGTCTTCCATCACGAAAAAGAAAAACTTTAGTATTTGTCATTTACCATTATTTATTCAGACTATAGTGGACTTAATTTTCCCAGAAGAATTCCTTGTTCCTTGCATGTTACTGTGTGTAACATTATATAAACGAGTATTAGGGATGTACCGTATACTAAAATTCACCGAATATTTGGTGCAAAACTATTCGGCCAAATACCGAATTCCGAATATTAGTTTTATTTGGGTTATTAGATGTCACTGAAATACTGAAGCCTTTGACAGCACATAGAATTACTAATTCTGTCGTCTTGAGCAGAAAACTGAAATTTGTTTATAAAAAACCTCTGAACAGGTAGCCAGAACAACGTGAAAAAAGTGTTAGCAGCTGACGAGGAAGCTTCTAACAGTGGCTGTATCCTCCAGCGCGGGACACGTCAACGCGAAGAAGAGGCGACGTCAAACCAAAACATCAGCGCGCTGGTGGCTAAACTTCCTCAAATCTCCGTGCAGCGGGCTGTCTACGGTTGGCCAGACTGGCAGTCGACGGCTTGTTGCGTGGCACGGTCAGAGTGCCGATCGGCTCCCGGGGCCGGACCTATTCTCAGCGTGCTATTTTTTCAATTACAGGGAGCAATTGCGTGCTCCCCAAACTACTCTTACTCTGGCGACATTAAGACTAATCCAGGCCCCACTACAACTTACACATGTCACCATACACAAAGACATACACAATAGCACCATGAGACACATACAGAAGTATAATATTAACATATTACAGTACAACGTAGATGGCCTCAAACAAAATCATGCAGCTTAGGGAATTCGTACACAAACAAAACATTCACATAGCACTTATACAAGAAACAAAACTAAAACGCACTCACAAAACACCCACCATCCCTGACTTCACGGCGATCCGTCAAGATCGTACTGGGGGTAACGGGGGTGGACTCATCACTTACATACGTAAAAGCATTAGCTACAGTGATGCTACCCAAAACATTACAAACACAATCCAAGCAGATAACACGATAGAAATACAGGCAGTTAACATCAAAACACGCGCAAAACACACCACCACACTAATCAACATTTACATCCCACCAGATAGTTCACCTCAGGTGCCAGCTAATTACAATCCAGTTACACAATCTGGCCTCTCTCACTAATGTCATCTTAGGAGGAGAATTCAACGCCAAAGACACTAGTTGGTACCTGCACAACCAAAACACCACCAGAGGCGCCAACATAGCCACACAACTAAACAGCCTTTTCATTCTTAACAATACAGAAGAACATACACACATACCACATCAAGCAGGATACTCAAACTCCTCCCCAGACATAACGTTCTGTTCCCCCTCACTAGCAACACACACACAATGGAGAACAGAAAAACAACTTTCATCAGACTACCTGCCCATCATCATTACAACACATTCTACACTTTGCCCCAACAGCCTTAGGCACACTTACAGAAATTACAAGAAAGCTGATTGGGAACAGTTCAAAATACAGACTGAGGAACAATTCACCACATTAAACAGCACACCCATCATAAACATCACTACAACATTGAAGACATTTAATCAGATCATCAATAATGCAAACAAATACATACCCAAGGGCAACATTAGGAAATACAACCCAAATTACACTAGAGAAATAGCCCACCTCATAAGGCAACGTAACAACCTCAAATATAACACAAACCCCACACACAGAAGCCATAAAACAGCAGATACAACAGCTCAACAAAGAAATAAACAACAAACTCAAAGAAAAACAAACAGAAACATTCAGGAATTCATAACAACACTAAACCACTCCACAGATACATCCAGGCTATACAAGACTATAAACAGCATTACTCACTCTAACAGCGGCATTCACACCTCACACGCGGCTATCTGTTGCAGCCATAATAATATCCCAACATACACACACGAAGCTAACATTCTAGTTAATCTCTACGCAAAGATAAGTCACTTAAACAGAAACAACAACAACCAGAAACACGCAGACAGACAAACGGCCAGACACAAGAAAACCTACAGACTCGACACGACCATTACACCCTTCAATACAGACCAGACCACCAAGATCATCAAAAACATTAAGAATTCGAAGGCTACTGGACCAGACAACATATCTAACATACACCTTAAACACTTGGGCCCACAAGGAATACTAGCTCTCACAAATATCAGCACATATTCATACCAACACTGTATTATTCCTGACATATGGAAACAAGGTAAAATTATTACACTACTCAAACCAAACAAAAATCCAACAGAACCAGCTTCCTATAGACCCATTACTTTACTATGCACACCTTCCAAAGTAACAGAAAGACTAATCTTACAAATCACCAACCCACACATTCCACTATCGCCTACTCAACATGGATTCAGACCTCACCACTCAACCACGACATTACTCACTAACCTGACGCAGCACATCATGGATGGCATCAACTCCAGACGACCAGTTCAACGTACACTATTAGCAACAATAGACATTAGTAAAGCATTTGATGCTATCCCACGTTTCCCTCTCATAAACAAAATACTCAACACAAACATGCACAATAACACCAAAAGGTGGTTGAGCAACTATCTTTCAGGAAGATACTCACATGTCACATTTAATGGCAAGTCATCCAAAAACAAGCTTTTTCCGAACGGGGTCCCTCAAGGCTCTGTTCTCTCACCAACACTCTTCAACTTATACATGCATGACATTCCAACACCCATAGATAACAAGCTTACCTTATCATCATATGCAGATGACATCACTCTAACATCCACCCACAACAACATCGACACCGCCACAAATAATCTACAAACATACATAAACAGTATACAAGACTGGCTCTCACACAATAGACTCAAAGTAGCGCCCACAAAATCAACCATCACCTTGCTTACAAGCAACACAAAAGAACACCAGGTAATTCCACAGCTTACACTAAACAACAACAACATTCCACACACTCACAGGACCAAAATACTTGGGGTCACATACAACACATCATTATCTTTAGCAAACCACATTCAAGACATTAAAAACAAATGTACGTCAAGACTTAACATGCTTAGGGTACTAACAGGCACAAACTTTGGACACCAGCAGGAAACATCATCACTCATATACAAACAATATATTCGCTCAGTTATGGACTATGCCCATGCTGGGCACCCATTATCTCAAACACACACATAAACACCTTACAGACAATACAAAACAACGCACTTCGTATCATTACAGGATGCACTCAAACAACACCAATAGAACACCTGCACACAGAAACAAAAATACTGAAAGTTAGGGAACATTTAGACATGAGGGGAACACAATTCATGGCAGCAGCGACAACTAACCCACAACACCCTTGCCACTACATGTACAATCATGCACCAACACCTCGCACCATTAAGGTAACACCAGAGAGACATTATAACCAAATACTCCATTCCATACCACCCCCCACAGACATCACACAGTACAGAAAACACGTACACACACACCTAACCCACAAAGCACTGACACGACTCGGTCCGAATGCGGTCCTAGGTGCGAAGCCGCCACCCATTAACAGGTCAGAGATCAGCCTGAGCAGATCGGATCGAGTTAACTTAGCACGATTCCGATGTGGACATCACCCCAACTTACGGACATATAAACAGACTAGACAACTCCATAGACGACACCTGCCACCTGTGCCAGGACACACCACAAACAATTGAACACATTATGACAGACTGTACCGCTCTAGCAGCACAACAACGAACACAACACAACACAACACAACATCACTAGTGCGCTGAACCTCTGGTCCACTCCGGAGAGGGCGATCGGTTACCTCCGTGCCGCCGGCTTGCTCGATCAGGGTGGGCTGATCGGCTAAACAACAACAACACAACAACAACAACTAATAAATGTGGGCAAAAGCAGCATGTTTTGCCACCAAAAATCTGGCAAATTCCCATACTCGTGAAAAATTTGCAACTGCATTGACTTCTATATTGCAAGAATGGTCAATAAAGAGCGATCGTGTGCATGCAGTTGTGCACGACAATGGCTGTAATATTACTAAAGCTGTTAGCATTCTCAAAATTACTCCTGTTGCTTGTGCGAATCATACTTTAGCACTTGCAGTTGATGAAGCCCTTCTTAGACAGAAGTCTGTTTCATAGATATGTGCGATTGCGCGCCCGATCTGTTGCATTTTAATTATTCATCTCCAGCCTTTGACAGACTTAAGGAATTCCAGAAGCAACATAATTTACCCGAAAACAAACTTATAAGAAACGTTATCACCCAATGGAACTCTACATTCTATATGCTACAACAACTTCTTCAATGAAGAACGGCTCGGACTATGACAATATGACATAGCAACCTTCAATAATCACCAGTGGACTCTAACTCAGTGTGTTGTAAAGCTTCTTAGTCGATGTGAAAAATTAATGAATGGCTTTTCCTCTGATTCTTCTTGTCTTCACGTGGTGTCTCCCGATGTAACAGATCTCGTGGTATTTTTGCCTAACATAACAGATGATGCAGTTGTTTATACTATAAAAAACGATGTAATAGAAATTTACAGAATCGTTTCAGGCAGTGGAAGGCAGACATTACTCGCATGATTTCTCACGTTTTAGATTCTCATTTCAAATTTGCTTGCCTAACAGTGCCTGAGTTTGTAAAAAATGAGAGAATCATTGTCTGCATCACCTAACTCTAGTGCTGCACGTAATATAACTTATGGCGATGAAGCAACTGATTTTGTTTCAAAGATCAAGAACATTTGAAAAAGAAGCGGAAGGTTAATTTATGGAGTTATTTCGATGAGGTTGTGCCTCCACCAGGCATAGGGTAATAGTAATAGATTATTAAAGGAATTTTCAAGTAATAGTAATAGATCATAATTTTTTGGCTGTAATAGTAATAGAAGGCAAAGTAATAGATAATAGTCTATTACTTTTCTATTGCAGTGGCAATGGACATATTGTGTGAACAAAGAACTGAAAAACGAACTAAATCTACTCTAAACGAAAATAAACATGTATGTGAACTAATATTGTGGCAAATTTTTCCTTCAATAAAGTAAAATTTATCAAGACCTACAGTCTCTGAAATTGTAATGATTTAGTTGAAACAAATATTTGTTAATTGGCTGTCGCTCAGCCTCATCCTGGATCCATGAGTGCAGAGCCCTCTGCCACTCAGCCTCATCCTGGATCCATGAGTGCAGAGCCCTCTGCTTCTCAGTCTTATCCTGGATCCCAGAATCCAGACACTGCTACATCGCCAGCTCAATACCATCTCACACAGGGTACCCCCCAAGGGGCCTTGGTGAATCGGGATGCTGGGAATGCAGTCGGGGCTTATGATGAGGAGGCATCTTGGACAGTGGTGGTAAGGAGGGGCCGAAAGCGAGCGACCCCTCCGAGAACTGCAACCACTGCAGTAGGTAATGGTGGTGGTCCCTCAAGGGGGTCTGGTCCCACTCATGCACCGGCTAGAGGGAGTCAGCCTGTGGCAAAGGCTGGCAGAGAACAGCGGGGTATCATAGGGGCTACCAAAACAGATCGTATGATGGCTATACCAACGAAGACCGCAAACATTTTCATCTCGAGAGGGCGACCTGATCTTACGGCCGAGGAGCTGCAGGCATTTGTGGAAGATAAAGTGAACCTTCAGATTACATGTAGGAAAATTTACTCCAGATGGACTACGTACAGTTCCTTTCAAGTTCCTTTCAAGGATCTGTGATCCAGGGGTATTTATGGATCCAGCAGTATGGCTGGAACGGGTATATGTACGGCGGTTCTATGAGAAAAAGGGGAGTAAAACATGTGCAACCCCTCTCGCAAGTGCTGGAGAAGGTAATTATGGAGACATCATGCGTCGTACTGTGGAAGAAAATCCAGCTGGGTCTAATGCTGTAACTGCTGTGCCTGGTATAAGTGGAATTCAACATGCAGAGGTGGTTGGCAGAACTTCTGCATCTTCCTAATTGTAACATTCAAGGTAATCTCTTATAACTGTAGAGGCCTAAGCTCAGGCAATAACAGCAAACACAAGCGGATCATAATTGATAAGCTGTTAGAGGATGTTGAATTGTTGATATTCTCTGTCTGCAGGAAACATGGCTATGGAAACAGGACTTAAAGGACCTGAATAGCCTCTCCAGTAACTTTCTTGGGATAGGGGAGGCCACCAGAGATAAACAAGATGGTCTCCTTGCAGGTTGGGTTATGGGAAATACAGTACTGTGCTAAAGTCAGAGACCACTGTCGATCTGATAACTATTAGATAATCTGTTGTATGAAAATTGGTTTTGATACTAAAATACATATTAACTAGAACCTCTGGTTCATATTAAGTTATTAACGTATAACTAAGTTATTACTTAAGTGTATAAAGTTGTATAAGCTGGATGACCCTTTAGTCTGTATAAATTGGACTTGAGGGTTGATTCATTATATTACTTATAACGCATGTGTTTAAAGATCTGGCGAACTATTACTGATGGATCTACAGTAAATGCTCCTAAGCTATTGTTATATCAATATTTACAATTAAATGTATTGACATATTCACTTAAATTCTGCAAAACAAATTTATCGAAAACGTTTCTCATTATAATCCTAATTCATGCTGTTTTTCTTTCACAGGCTTAAGAAATGACAAAAAGTACAATTTCTGATGAGATTAGATATAAAATAATACATTTGCATGGTGAGGGAATGAGTCAAAGAAAAATAAGTGAATCTACAGGCGTTTCCAAAACTGGTGTACAAAAATTCTTGGCTCGTCACAGCTCAAATGGAACCCCAGCTGATCGCCCTAGATCAGGGAGGCCCTCTAAGCTTTCTCCATCTGATCTACAATATCTAAAGATTACTTCCCTTCGAGACAGACGCAAATTCAGCACTTCACTTGCAGCAGATCTCGAAAAAACAATAGGTGTCTCAGTTGATCCCTTTACTGTATGAAGGAAACTTAACTCAGTAGGTCTTAAAAGACGTGTTGCAGCAAAAAAAGCCACTTTTAAGGAATGGAAATAAAGAGAAGAGAAGAAAATGTGCTTTGGAACACAAGTATTGGACATCTGAGACCTACTGAATTAAGCTTCCTTCGTACAGTAGAAGGATCAACGGAGACACCTGTTGTTTTTTCGAGATCGGCTGCAAGTGAAGTGCTGGATTTGTGTTTGTCTCGAAGGGAAGTAATCTTTAGATATTGTAGATCAGATGGAGAAAGCTTAGAGGGCCTCCCTGATCTAGGACGATCAGCTGGGGTCCCATTTGAGCTGTGACGAGCCAAGAATTTTTGTACACCAGTTTTGGAAACGCCTGTAGATTCACTTATTTTTCTTTGACGCAGTCCCTCACCATGCAAATGTATTATTTTATATCTAATCTCATCAGAAATTGTACTTTTTGTCATTTCTTAAGCCTGTGAAAGAAAAAAACCAGCATAAATTAGGATTATAATGAGAAAAGTTTCCCACAAGGAAAAAGAAAAATAATTCCAAGGCCAAGTCATCTTGCCCCCAAATCAAACAGCTGATACGGACGAAGCGTTATATCGTGAACTAAAGAGAATAATCTGTAGTGAGCAGGCTTTAGTTATGGGTGACTTTAATTGCGCCAACGTGAATTACGATACAATGCAGGGAGACGCGGAAGGTAATCGTTTAGTTAATTTTCTCGAGGATAGCTTTCTTATTCAAAAGGTTGGGGAACCTACGAGGTTGGACAGTATTTTAGATTTAGTAATAACTACGGATGATAGGCTAATTACTGATCTTCAAGTAATAGAACCGTTGAGCAATAGCGATCACAATATGGTAGTTTGTCCTCTCAGTAAGTCACTCGAAACCAACTAACTCGACTAAAATTCCTAACTTCCAGCACGCAGACTTTAGTAAATTTCGAAATAAATTTTCACACGTCAATTGGGAAAACGTAATGGGGAACTCCAACGCAAAACTAATGTGGGAATCGTTCGTAACGGTATTTAGGACTATAAATGAGGAATGTGTACCGTACAAAATTAAGCGTGCGAAAGTAAACAACAAGCCCTTGTGGTTTACTTCTAGAGTACGAGACATTATAAAGAGTAGAGATAGGGCTTATAGGCAACATAAGTGCGATAAAGACAATTTGTTGTTACGAAACAACTACATATCTCTGAGGCGTGAAGCGAAAAGTGTAATAAAAAAGTCCAAGCGCGAATTTGAAATCTCCATAGCTCGTGACGGTAAAGAAAACCTTAAGCGATTCTTTCAATACGTCAATAATAGAAATCCAGTGAAAAGTGTCTTAGGTCCATTGAAAAATGTAAATGGAGATCTAGTCTCTGAAAACAAGGAAATGGCTACCTTGCTAAACGAATTTTTTACGTCAGTTTTTACTATAGAAGATGTAACGAATATCCCAACGGTCATAGACATAATACCTTTTGATAATGGTAATATTTTGGATAATATTGTCGTTAGTGAAGGGAAAGTAATGCGCTATATTGATAAAATGAAAACGCGTAAATCACCGGGTCCGGATTCCATATATCCCATACAACTAAAAGAATTAAAAGATAGCATTGTTGTGCCGCTAACAAAGATTTTTAATGCGTCTATTTCTCAGGGGTGCGTACCAGATAATTTCAAGTTAGCAAACGTAACACCTATCTTTAAGAAAGCGATAAAGGTGCGGCGGGAAATTATAGGCCAATCAGTTTAACGTCTGTTGTAGGTAAGCTACTGGAATCAATAATTAGGGATCGTATAGTCGAACACTTAGAAGTGCATAATCTGGTTAGAAATACGCAGCACGGTTTTAGGCGAAACAAATCTTGCTTAACTAATCTTTTAGAATTTTTCCAAAGCGTGGTTGACGTTTACGATAGACATCGGGCGGTTGATGTGTATTTAGATTTTCAAAAAGCGTTTGACACCGTGCCGCACAAAAGACTCATTGAAAAAACTAAGGCTCATGGAATCAGGGGTGTAGTAATAAATTGGCTAGAAGAGTGGTTGCGAGGCAGGAAACAGAGGGTGGTCGTTGATGGAGCGGAGTCGTGTTGGGCTAATGTAGCGAGTGGCGTTCCTCAGGGTTCTGTATTGGGCCCCTTGCTTTTTCTTATATATATTAACGATTTAGATGTCGGCCTAGTCAGTACAGTTTCAAAGTTTGCGGATGACACGAAGCTGGGTGGTAGGGCGATTAATGACGAAGATAGAGGTAAAATTCAGGAAGATCTGAATAAAATCGTTGATTGGTCAGTCACATGGCAAATGAGATTTAACGTGGATAAGTGCAAAATTTTGCATATAGGTTCGCGTAACGGTAATTTTGCGTATAGTATGTCAGGGAAAGATTTAACAAGCGTAGAGCAGGAAAAAGATTTAGGAGTTATAGTCACTGGTGATTTAAAAGTAGCGAAACAAAGTACAGCAGCGGTCAATAAGGCGAACAAAGTGTTAGGTTTTATAGCTCGAAATTTTGAGTACAAATCGCGCGATATTATAGTTCCTCTTTATAAATCATTAGTTAGGCCCCATTTGGAGTACGCGGTCCAATTTTGGAATCCGCATATGCGCAAAGATATAGACAAAATCGAAAGAGTTCAAAGACGAGCAACTAAGATGATTCCGTCTCTTAGGTCAAAGTCGTACGAGGATAGGCTTAAGGAGTTAAAATTGACTACTCTCGAGACTAGGAGGTTAAGGGGTGATCTAATCCAGGTTTTCAAAATTATGAATGGGTTTGATAACGTAGATAGAGATAGCTTTTTCGAAATATCTCAATATAATAGGACTAGAAATAACGGGTGTAAGTTGACAAGTAGAAGGTTCGAGACAGCAGTTGCGAAAAGCTTTTTTACGCATAGAATAGTAAATAGCTGGACTAGTTTGCCGGTAGAAGTAATTAGTAGCACGTCTATAAACATGTTTAAAAATCGATTAGACGCGCATGTTGATAGAAAGGGTATAGTTTAAGGTAATAAAATTAAGGCTTTGTGGGGATAGATCCCACAGCTCAACACAAGTGTTGTGGGATATAGGGAGGCAGCGTCTTGGGTTAGGGGATACTCTCTGTCCTTACACACCCCATTTAAAGAGATTCCTCTGCCGAGCGGTGCCCCCCATAGTACTGTGAGGTATTGAAAAACTCATGATCTTCACTTGCCCCACAAACACCTTTAAATGGGAGACCCATAATGGGTGCACACACATTTCTACATTACTGTACAGTCTTTACAGCCACACCTACACTTTTCCTCGTAAGTGTATATATTGTAATATATATGGTTGTAAATTTTGACTTGGTCCGCAATCGATATGGACCGTGATTTGATGGATACCGTAATGAAATTGACTGGATTCTTTGGATCTGATATATTTGCATGTCCGTTATAAATAGATATAGAGTGTAACATTTGTGGATAGTAGTCTATTATGACTTGATCCTCTGGATCCAGAGATTCTATCTTTAGTTTTAAATCGATAATTAATTAGTTTTAAATTGATAATTATTTAGTTTCGTAAAAATTGGTCGTTGCCAATTTACCGGCAGTTTTTACATAAATTTCTTATGTTCTTGTGGTTCGGAACCCACGTAAAATTGTAGGTCCCCTCCGCCACCACGGAGGACATACACAATACACGATTACGAACACAGTTAGGTAGACCAGCCATGAGTGGATCCTAGGGTCTTTGTTGGTCTGAAACATTATAACATTATAACCTTTCATTTCCTGACGAGGTGTACTTCTGAATACACGAAAGGCCTTGGAATAATTTTTCTTTTCCTTGTGGGTTTGCGTCATTAATTCATTTCACGTGTCTAATTGTTAAATTCATCCCATATATATATATAATAGCAAATAGAATCTGGATATTAGTGTATAATGTGTAAATTATTTTTTTTTATAAAACAAATTTTAATTAATAACGTATTTAATCCCATTACCATAAACGCTTACAAAAGGTATGCAACAATATATCTAAAATATACAAGTCTCAGTCGCATGTTATTCGGATTCGTAGAAGTTGCATTCTGCCCAGCTAAGTTTAACAAATGTTTTATGTTCGATATCCCATTTAATAGTGGTTAATTCCGGAAGGGAGATTTTGGTGAACAGTTTTTGATTTGTTATCACGCTCCAGGTGTTGAGCAGAGTGGGTCTTTCTTCCACGTACATATTCTCCTCATTGGATCCATCGGCGAGGAAAATCAACATTGCCAAATTCCGGATGAAGAAAGTGGGCATCTTGATCGTGACTGACGTGGCTGCCAGGGGCATTGACATACCGCTCTTGGATAACGTCATTAACTTCAACTTTCCTCCAAAGACGAAATTGTTTGTGCATCGAGTGGGCAGAGTGGCGAGGGCGGGCAGGAGTGGCACAGCTTACTCCTTCGTATCACCTGACGAAGTTTGTTATCTCTTGGAGCTTCACATGTTCCTTAGTCGTTCAATCAGGTTTTGTTCAATGCCCGAGGAGACTACAGGGGCATGTTATTCCCGTGTGCATTCAGAGGAGGAGGAGGACTGGGACAGAATGTTTGGAAGGGTTCCTCAGGAAATCATCGATGACACCGCAGATTGCGTACGAAAGATGCTGGAACAGTCCTACGATCTGGTAAGAATTGAATATAGATTGTCTGACAGGGCTTTAAAGTAAGTTGTGACAATTTTTTACCTTTTTGAAGTGGTTTGGTCATGTAGAGAGGATGAGCGAGGAGCGTATGATGAAAAGGGTCTGCATGAGAGAGTCAGTAAGCGTATGAGAGGAACATCGCGTAAAAGGTTAATTGATGGTGTGAAAGAAGTTATTTCTGAAGTGGAGTGGGACGAGGCGATGGGAATGGTGAGATAGAGGAATGTTTGGAGATGGTAGGTGTATAGTGATGTATGAATGTTTAACGACTTGTGGGGAAAGCTGCTGCTGTCTCCGTGTGAAAACTGGATATAGGAGTAGTTTGTCATCTCTGTTCATAAGGCGTTTCAAGGTGGGGAGCCACGAGGGAGACCACCCCTAGTATATGGGCAAAAAAGGGATGTAACAGTGTTGATCATAATGTTCAGTTTGAGCAGTCCATGTAAGACACTTGATGTAGTTGATGGAATATGTGGTGTTGGGAGAGTACATTTAAGTTCAGCAAAGAATAAACATTTTTACGAGATTTGAACAAAACTGAAAAGTAGGTACTCTTGATTCCATATACACTATACAGTATTGTAGTCTCATCCACCTTGTGTAGATGGCTCAGCAACAACAACAACAGTTATAAATTAAGTATTTTTTCCAATGTAGGAGGAGATAATATAAATATAATGGCCCTAACTACCAGTGTTCAAGAAGTATTTGTCAATTGGCAGTCGACAAATATAAAAGTAATGGATATTTGACTTCTATTTCTTGCAAGCATCAAACGATGGAGAACTGAGTATTTGAATTCTAACTGATTGGTGCATACGACGCACAGCAGCTAGAGGGTGCATCTTAAGTGCTTTGCTCAGTTGACAACAAATTTCATTATTTTGGAAGTTCTTGCGTCTGCCAGATGCAAGATAATTTGTCTTTGGACGATTGTTTAAAATTTAGTTCAGGAAAGTAATTTTATGGAAATTTGCAGCCTCATCCCCTACTTTCTAATCCTTCATTTCTCCTCAGAGGACCTTAAAAATTAGCGCCATCAATGCCCTCCAGAAGTACATAAAGACGCGCCCTCCCCCTTGTCCAGAAAGTAATCGGAGGCTGAAGACTGAGTTGTGGGGAAAAGAAGTAGGGTTCCACCCCGTTTTTAAGATGGTTCAGGAACCCCCCATTGAAAAAGAGCGAATTCAACTCCTTGAAAAATTAAAAAACGTCCGACCCAAAACTGTAAGTTGGAGAATTGACGCTTTTAGTAGATTATTAATTTTACTCGAAACCTATTTAAGTAACTAGAAAGGATAATTTTCCTTCATTAGTAACTGACTCTTACAAATTTCCTGTTTAAAACTTTTCTCTGTCATTTTGGGCCACACTCGCTGGTGGTGGAGCCATTCCCTGAGAAGGTATCTTTTGTCTTGCTCAATTTAAACAAGGATACGCTTTATTCATCTCGAAATTGACTCGTCGTCTCATTCTAAAGGGTTTTATTTTCAGACCATTTTCGAAATCAAGAAGGCCCCAAAAGAGTCGAATCCTGGGGCGCTTTTTATGCACCACAAAAGGCGGGTCGATGGAGAAAAAATTGAAAATTTCCACAACAAAATGAAAAGAAGGAAAGAAAAGGTTTTGGAAAAGAATCAACAACAACTACAGGTATCGATTAATTTAAAATGTCAAAACTTTGTTTCCTTTTTAATGACTTAAAGTGGTTCGTCATATTTCTATAATTCATTGCCATCATGGCCTCGATAAACCGCATTCCATTGCGAGAGGCGTTGTGTCGTATCTGTTCGGGTAATATTCTGATACAATATAAATTGCATGATTGAGACAAGAAATAGTTTTTGGATATGATACTTTTAAGTTTGTCATGAGAGTGTGAACAGTGTGGTTGTATTTAAAATGAGATTCAAGGTTGCCAAAAGGGCTTTAAAAGCTTGAAATTTTTAATCTGAAAAAATGGCTTTAATATGGTGTTATTTGGTGTGGGGAGCTTTAAAATGGCTTTGAGTATAATTACTTTATTAGTATAGGCTATTTCTTGGATGTTTTGGGTATAATTACTTTATTAATGTAGGCTTTTTCTTGAATGTTTTGCGTATTGTGAGAAAAAGTATTCATAACCTGATTATTATTTTTTCTTAATTTTAACAATAGTATGGCAAGCAGTTACTTCACCTATTTTGCAATAATACAAAAAACACACTACGAGTAGAGAATCGTGTACATTTTCTCTTCAACGTTAGTTTAATACTTTTCTTCAGAGATGAACCCCCCCCCCCCCCCCATTACAGGGGTAGTGTTTTTGGCCAAAAACTGCTGGACAAGTTGCGACGAGTGAGATGGTGCGTTATCGTGAAACATTTAGTCTCCGGACTTCCACTTCTGCGGCAATTTCCTCCGAACTGCTTCACGTAGACGTCCCAAAACGTCATTGTAAAATTCCTTGTTGATTGTTTGTCCCTGTGGAGCATATTCATGGTGCACAACACCTTCACAGTAAAAAACTCTCGGGCATCGTAAGAAATCGCCACGAAACAAAACACACGTTTAGCTTTATCAGTTCACCACAGTGGACTGACGCTACACAGGAAGTGCAACCCTATATCAGTTATCTTGTCTCGACATGCAGAGCCATGTTTAGCACAGTCACAACTCAAAGCGTGACCTTGTTCTAATAAAACACCTTGTCCGGATACTTTTTGAACAGACCTTGTATATTGTTACACTGTATATTCAAACTCAAGAATGTCGTGACATTGGGCAATAATATTCAGATGGTGATTATTTCGGCTTTCATTTCATGTGGCCTGTTGGTATTGGTCTTTAAAAAAACTCGCATTTCCTATGACGTGGCCGATAATTCTCAAACATTTGCAATGTATTTGATCAGCTGCATGAGCACACTGCACCATGTACATTGTAGGCCGGGTCGAAAATGGGAAATTTTTTATTTCTTAAAAACATAAAAAGTACACTATGTGAGAAGTTTCATTTTGTCATCTTAACAAAGTATTAAAATATCAAGTATGTGCTACCCCTGCTACCCCTAGCACATACCCCTCCCCCTTTTTTACCCTCATATTTGCATATATTTAAATGGGAAAAAATGTTATTTCTTAAAAGTACACAATGTGAGAAGGTTTTTCTTATCACTTTAACAAAATATTAAAAAAAATCAAGCATGTTCTACCCTACTAACCCCTATCACATGCCCCTCCTCCCTTTTTTACCTTCATATTTGCATATGCTTAATGTTGTTATATGTTACATGATAAGTTGTTTGTTTAATGCTTGATATTTTTGTTTCAGATAAATAGAAACAATTTTTCAGATAAATAGAAATAATTTGCATTTGCTTTAATTATAATTTGAATTATCATAAATTATAAATTACATATAATTTGATTTTACTTCTAAATATAAACTATGACTACTAGAAGCAAGTCCTCAAATGCAGCCTTTGGATATCCTACGGAATTCCCAGCAGCCATGACTCCTTCAAAAGCAGATGATGTGAGACACTACCTTTTTGTGCGCCATCGTGAAGAAGCTAAATCAAAAGGATCAGCAACTGCTAATGATTGTTACAGGGTTGTTGTAAAAGATATTGAAGACATTTGGATGAAATTTTCTTTTCCTGCGATTAACACCAAAGGTATCTATCTTAAAGTCAGTCGACTAATAGAAGAAGCCTCAAAATTGAACAAGGTGCCGTTACATCGACGAAATGAAAGTTTTGCCTTAAAAGTAGCTCAGTATGATGAAATGTTTGATATATCTTCTTGTGAATGCTATGATAAGGGAATTGATAGGAAATATTGCAGGTGTAAAGATAAAATACCAATGGCAGAATGGGAGTCTTTTCTGGGTCAAAAACAAAGAAAAAATCAGTTAGGACCAATTGATCGCATAGCTAGTTCAACAAAGAAGAGATCTTTAGCAAGAGCCCAAGAGGCACAAAACCCGTCAACTAAAAGCACAAGAAGAAATGACTGAAGCCACAAATGTTTTACCATCGGAATTTATAGAAAATACCGAAGAAGACATGGATGTAGATTCAGAGAGTCAGGATGTACGTTATGAGGCCGATTTAGAATTGACGGAGAATATTCAGAACAGGCATTCCGATAAAAACCTAGCATTAACAGCAGATCGTTATCGTGTAAGTTGTAGAGCTGCAGCTGCAATAGTCAATGCAGCTTTAAAAGATATGAGGATCCTTAACCACCAACATGCTTAAGAGAAAGAAATCGCATGGGTGAAACAAATACTTTTAGGTCTAAATCCGAAAATCTGAAGATGGAGTGCCTTGGATTTGATGGAAGGAAAGATAACACATTAACTAAAAGTGGAAAGATAAAAGAACACCACTATGTTGTTGTGAAAGAACCTGGAAGCATCTATGTAGACCATGTCACACCAGATAATGGAACTGCTCGTTGCATAGCAGAAGAGTTGATAACTATTATCACAGACTCGAACAGCACAGATACTATCAAAGCTTTACTGTGTGATGGTACTCCTGTAAATACAGGGAAAAATTGGTGGAGCCATAAAACTGGTTGAAATTCATCTTAACAGATCAGTGCAGTGGTTGGTGTGCCTCTTGCATTTGAATGAGCTGCCTTTTATGCACATCTACAAAGCCATTGATGGTAAAACAACAGGTCCAAATACTTTTGTGGGTTCAATTGGGAGTAAACTGAAAACAGATTTAACAAAATTGGAGGTAGTCAAATATTCTCGCGTAAAGGGAAACATTAAAGAAATTCCAGCAAATGTTGTGAAGGAGCTAAACAGTGATCAAAGATATCTCTGTGATATGTGTCTGGCAGTGCAAACTGGCGACACTTCTCAAGATCTGTCCACTTGATCCCCAGGTACCCTTCACCATGCTCGCTGGCTAACTCTAGCCAACAGGGTCCTTCAATTATATATCTCAAACCTTCAAGATATAGTCAATATTATTATGCAGTTCTATGCTCCAGGGGGGTTTTGGATAAAATCTCATCCTAATGCAACTGATGGTGCATATAACTTTTGGCATTTAATGTGCTTGCTTCGAAATTTAGATGAACAACATAGATCAATCATAGAACCAGTATTAAAGAATAACGCCTACTTTGCCCACCCAGAAAATATACTCTTATCAAGAGACTAGAAATTAGGGCGCAAGCTCTTCAGAAAATCATCCTTTCAAGAACAGGATTTTCAGGTACCAGAAACTTTGAGTTGCCTCGAACCCTCAATTTTCAATCTACTGACTACACCGAGATGATCGATTGGCAAAAAGAGATCATTACTCCTCCACCGCTGCTAAACAAATTTAATGACGATGAGTTACTACAGGCTCGATGTAAGCCACTGGAGATAGCTTCTTTTCCATACCACAGTCAAAGTGTGGAAAGAGCAGTGAACCTAGTAACAAAGGCATGTCAGGAAAGAATAGGATATGACAACCTTCAAAAGTTTATCTTAAACTCATTAGAATTAAGGCGAAAACTGCCCAAGTTTGAATAGAAGGTCCAATGGAATGAGTAAGAAATATATGAAATAAAATTTCCCAATGATATTGAAAATTTCTTCCCTTTTGATGTGATAAGGAACAATGAAAAAGTGAATTGAATTTTAGCACATTTATTATGCCTCTTAATTTTTTCTTCTGAATATATTGTTGTACGTAATGTATTTTACTAATACTGTACATTATTAAATAAAATATTATACGTTAATAAAGATTTATGTCATCAAAAAACCTGAATGTAGAGTAAGTCTCGTATAAATGGAATATCCTTCAATATAGGTCAAAAAGTGAAAAATTGTGCCAGAGGTAGGAGGCTTTAAACAGCGAAAATAATTTATGAGTGCGTTCTGTTCCCTTCAAACCCCTCACAATATGTACCTTTTCAGTATAAAATTTCGACCCGGCCTGATGGCTTTTTTTTTTTTTTTTAAAACGACACAATGTGAGGATTTTCATCTGGGTTAACAAATTACACTTCAAAGTTGAACTATGTGCGACCCCCTGTACCCCTCACACATAGTCCCCCATTTTTCTCCACTCTTCTAGCTGAGATTTCAGAATAAGCTTTGAACCTATTCTGAACATCAATTTAACGTATGTTAAAAATAAGTTAGAAGACCTTATTTGCCCTTATTTAAATCAAATGGGTACCATCTTTATTTCTGGGTAGGTACTTTTTTTTTGTTTTGTGCAGGGTTGCCAGATTGGCCACTTTGTGGCCAAATTTCACAAATGTGCTAAAAAGTCTGACAACCCTAATTTTTTGTACTTTTTGCAAAAAATTATATTTTATTTTTGTTTCAGATTATTGATTAAGGGAAATTATTTTTTATTATTGGTTATTGATTCAAACTATTGTTTTTCAAGTTAAATTATTGGTTATTAAGTCAAATTAATCATGACAACAAGAAAAAAGTAGTCAACTGCAGCCTTTGGACATTCTTGCGAGTTTCCAGCACTATGACACCAACAAAAGCAGATGTTGTGAGGCACTACAACTTTGTGCGGCGACGAGAAGAGGCTGAATCAAATAAATCGATTACTTTTAATGAATGTTGTAACATAGTCGCAATAGACGTTGAAACCATATGGAGAAGGTTCTCTTTCTTTCCTGTAAGTACTCTTGGAATCTTTCAGAAAGTTGTTAGTGATAGAAGTAGCCTCAAAGTTGAACAAGGTTCCTATAAACCGGAGAGATGAGAGATTTGAAAAAAAATTTCCGAGTATGATGCTATGTTTGATGTATATACACCTGTGATTGCTACGATAAAGGGATTGATGGAAGTGCCTGCCGGTGCAAGGATAAAATAACAATTGCTGAGTGGGATTCTTTTGTAGGACAAAATCAAAGATTAAACCAACTGGGGCCAATTGATAGAAAAGCTGCTGTGATAAGGAAAAGGTCTATTGCTAGCGCTCAAAAAGAACACGAACGCCGAATGAGATCACAAGCAGAATTGACTGAAGCTATCAGAATTGTCCCTTTAACATCACAGGAATCACAGGATGCAGCAGGTGCTGAGAGTATGGAGGTAGAGACCGACCAAGAGGATGAAGACTTCGTGCTTGATATAGAGTTAATAGAGAATGAGCAGAACAGATATACCTATGAAGAGTTGGCAGTGACCGCAGATCGTTACAGAGTGAGTTGCAGGGCAGCAGTAGCAATTGTTAATGCTGCTTTAAAAGATATGGGAATCCTGGATCAGGGCAACATGATTGATAGAAAGAAGCTGGAGAGGGAAAGAGCACTAGTTGGTAAAAAAATTGAGTACCAGGGTTAAATCGGAGAATATAGGAATAGAATGCATTGGCTTTGATGGGAAAAGAGATGACACATTAACCAGGGCAGGCAAGATCAAAGAAGAGCACTACGTCATTGTTAAAGAGCCTGGAAATATCTATATAGATCATGTAACGCTCTGATCATGGAAATGCTCGTTGTGTAGCAGAAGAGCTGATTACTGTAATAGTGGACTCAGTTCAGCCACACTTAAAAGCTTTACTGTGTGATGGCACTGCTGTGAACACTGGAAGAATCGGTGAAGTAATAAAGCTTGTTGAAATCTATTTGAATAGGTCTGTTCAGTAGCTGGTATGCCTTCTTCATATGAACGAACTACCATTCAGGCACGTCTACGAGGCAATAGATGGAAAAACAACAGGCCCAAGTATTTTCAAGGGTTCAATTGGAAATAAATTGAATGTCCTCCAGAATCACTCCTTTCATGTCCTAGAAGATGGTGACTATAACCTTTCCTGCAGAGGGAGCCACTTTGAACTTTCCTTGCGTGCGGAGTCTGCGTGATGCCACTCCATGGATTGGCGTTTTGTTTCAGGTTCAAAGTGGTGTACTCAAGTCTCATCCCCAGTCAAAATTCGTGAAAGGAAGTCATCCCCTTCTGTCTCGTATCGAACCAACGACTCAGAAGCAATTTCTTTTCTTTGGGCTTTGTGATCTTCAGTCAGTTCGCGAGGAAAAAACCATCAACACGCTTTTGAGTATCCCAGTTGCTGAATTATCGTATTCACACTTCCTTCACTAATTCCTAGCTCCAGTGATAGCTCCTCGTATGTGACGCGTCGCTTTGATTGAATGATGTTGTTAGCACGTTGCACAGTGTAAGATGTCACAGCCGATGCCGGGCGACCGCTGCTTGGCTCATCATCGAGGCTGGCTCTCCCCCTCTCCGATGATCTCCCACGTTTAGACCAGCGTCCAACTGTGCTTCGATCAACAACAGTATCTCCGTAAACGTTTTGTAGACATTTGTGAATATTTCCAACTGTTTCCTTCTCTGCGGTTAAGAACTCGATAACCTCTCTACGACGCACATCACTGTCAGACGCCATTTTCGAAACTGCGTTAACCATCGGTTTTATAGAAGGGCGTTTAAAAGCGGTGTTATGCAAGGAGGGGAGGTTCAAACTTACAACTCAAAAGACATTTCAGCCCCATGGCTAAGAAAAAAGGGTGGGGCAAAATATATTGAGTGCCCTTCGTATATTCTTAACTTACTGGAATCAAGGCGAAGATTGCCTAAATTTGAATGGAAAGGACAGTGGAATAAATAAACATGCAGTGTTACTTTCAAAATAGCTTAAGTTTATGCATCGTGCAAAAGAGCACTTCATTAGGTAATGTTTTTCTTTTTCGCGTAGAAGACAAGTTCTGTTGTTTAATTTCTCAAAAAAGTTGTAATTCATTAATTTTTACCTTATTTTTCATCTTAATATAAACAGGGTGTCCCATAAGTCCGGCATCATAGGAGAAATTCATATTTTTCTATTTCTACAAACCATAATTCATATTTTTCTCTTTCTACAGGCCATAATGTCTGTGAGCAAGGAAGACCGAATCCAGATAATTCTACTCATAGGAAATCGGAGTCAAAGAGAGGCCGCTGCTGAATTTAACAGACTGCATGCAGACCGCGAGCCAATAACGCAGAGTTGTGTTAGCAGACTCGTTGCAAAGTTTAAGGAAACAGGATGTCAATTTCCCGTCCACCATTCTGTTCAGTGACGAGGCTGTTTTTTATGAAAATGGTGAGGTAAATCGACAGAACACCCGCTACTGGTCTCAAAACAACCCTCACTGGTATACCTCTTCAAAGGAACAAGATGCATCTCAGGTGATGGTATGGTGCGGCATTTGGAAGGATCGCATCATAGGCCCCCTCTTTTTCGATGAACATGTCACTGGAGGCACCTACCTACGTATGCTCAAGGAAGAAGCATTTCCCACTGTCTTGAACGAAGAAGGAAACTTCCCAACGTGGTTCAAGCAAGACGGCGCTCCTGCACATTACAACACCCAAGTAAGGGAATACATGTACCAACAATCCCCTGGTCATTGGATAGGACGTCGAGGGCCTGTGGAATGACCAGCTAGAAGCCCGGATCTCACGCCACTAGATTTTTATCTTTGGGGCCACTTGAAAGCGCTGGTATACGCAGAGAAAATTAGGAGTGTTGAACACTTGCGGCAGCGCATTGTTGGCGCATGTAACACCATTACTTCTGACATCATTCACCGTGTGCTTGCTGACTGGGTATCACGTCTGAATTTGTGTATTGAAAACAATGGTGGACATATTGAGCACGTTCTGTAAATAAAAGCTTTTGTTTTGCCTTTTTTTATTATTTTTCCTATGATGCCGGACTTATGGGACACCCTGTAGTATACACTAAAAAACACGTAAAAATGTCATTTTCTTTGAGTTTGAATAAAAAAAATAAGGAACATGAGTTTAACACAGCTGAAACAATTTTTATCCGAGTTTTTACTGAAAAATGTACATTTTGGCAAATTGAAACTAAAAACCGAAAATTTGTGTCGGGGGGTAGGAGAGTGAGGATACTCGAAATATTTTACTGGGTGACTACTGTGACCCATACGAAAACCCCGCAATGTGTCACTTTTGAATACAAAATATCAACCCTCCCTAAATTATTGCACACTCGCTTTTTACTCTCTCGCTGTACTCTCGCGTGTTTGATCAGTATATTAACTTTTAAATAGGCCTTTAAAATGGCTTTATTTTAAAATTTTGGAGTGGTAAATGGTGTATAATTAGTTCCACAATTAAAGTTTGGCTGTCTTTTTAAAATATCTTTCAGAGAGTTGTTCCTTTCAACGAACGTTGATTTTACTCCTTATCCCCCCTCCCCCTTATCCCTTCTAAGTATAATATGTAATTGTATCAGGCACAAAAGGAGAGAGATGGTGTGGAGGAGACTTCTGAGGTAGAGCTCCTGACGACCTTCAACACTGTCATAGGAAAGCGAAAGAAGGACAAGAATGAGTTTGGCGGAGTCAACAGTGAACCAGTCGGTGAGCGGTTTAGTCAACCCACCGGCCAATCTCCGCTGGCTCAGGAGGAGGCACCCAGAAATCACTTCATTCCCTACGCGCCGCCTGATCATTACGCGGAGCAAGGGTGAGCAAATGTCACAAAATAGACCCCGAAATCTTCATTGGGAAACTTAAATTTATTGTGAAAATGCCAAGTTTTATAAATTGGGTTGGGAATAAATTTAAATAAGGGGAGACTTTGCTTCACGTTACAGAACCTTTCATTATTTTCACCCATTGATCAGAGAAATGAGCCGAAGTACCGCACGATGTTTGATATGCATTACATATTACGAACTAATTATTACTACGTAATCGCTATTTTAAAGTTATAATATTTAAACCTCTGCTATGTATTTAAAATTATCCTTTGTAATTAAAGTCACTAAGTTAAGTAGGTTATTACTGCTTGTATACCGTTCAGTATATGGACTATTTGCGCTAACCTTGTGTGGACATTTTTAAAAATTAAGTGTTTTGAACTAGGTAGGGTAGGCTAGTGGATAGAACCTCGGAATAGTAACCTAAAACTTGCGAGCAAGGTGCTGCTGCTGCTGCTGCTGCTGCTGTCATATAGGAGAAACGGGCGGTGAATTTCAGAAATGCTACTAATGAAGATCAAACGATGAGGGCGCCACAAAGTAACTGAGCTGGCCGGGCCAAACCCTCGTACTGGCCTTGATGGCGAGTTTGCGTTTTCTTTTTTCGAGAAAGGAAATTTCGGTTTAAGTGACCCCCGTGTTAAACATATCAAGCAAAAGCCTTGTTTTAGGTACGCTGTGATGTCGAACTTCGAGAGGGAATCTGCGAGCGCGACTCTCGACCTAATCGGAGACGACGAAAACATGATGAAGCAAAACAGGCCACAAATGAAATGGGACAGAAAACAGAAGAAATTCAAAGGACAAGTAAGTAATGGAAAACCGTCTTAAGTTATAGAGTAAACATATTAGGATTTTCTTAGAGGCGGTAATAAAATTAAAATTTTATCATAGTGTTTGGAAAAATCAGTGAAGTGAATCAGTTGTTGTATACGGATGATACGGCCTCTGGTGGCGGACTCGAGAGAAAAGCTACAGTGACTGGTAACTGAGTTCGGGAGGGTGTGTGAAGGAAGGAAGCTAAGAGTAAAAGTGAATAATAGTAAGGTTATGTGGTGCTGTAAAAGGGAGGTTCGTGAGCGACTGAGTTTAAGTTTGTAATGGCGAGGAAATGGAAGAAGTGGCATGTTTCAGGTACTTGGTGGTGGATGTGGCAAGGAGTGGGACGATGGAGGCAGAGGTGGGGCACAAGGTGGAAGAAGGGGGACAAAGGTACTGGGTGCCGTAAGAAGTGTTTGGAAGGAGAGATCAGTGTCTAAGGGAACGAAGATGGGTATGTATTAGGGGGTGGTCGAAACATATCAAAAATCGAGTTTTTCCAATTCCACAGTATGCACGTAGTTGGAAATGATGATCTCAACATCTTGTAAAAAAAAAAAAAATGAGTATATGCGACCCCCCTTACCCTTTCCATAGCATCCCCCCATTTTACTCCCTCCACAGATATAAACCCCAAATGTGACAATCATGCATTATATTAAGTCTTATTTAGTAGATTAGATTAATTTGGATAGATTATTTAGATAGATTGAATAGATTACATAGATTAATTTAGATAGATTAGATGAATTATATAAATTATTGTCACGTTTTTTTGTTTAGTTTCAGATTGTTTATGATTGAATGAGTTATGATTTAATTCCGAATGAGTTATATTAAATTCAGATTCAATGATTCAATTGCTAGAATTTAACAATTAGTTTCTTATTAATGCTACTAGGCCTAAATAAGTGAAATCATGACGACAAGAAGCAAAACGCACAATTCAACATTTGGTCACCCTGCAGAATTTCCACCTTCAATGACTCCTTCAAAGGCTGACGTATTTAGGCATTATTTATTGGTAAGAAAACGAGAAGAACTGATTTCGAAAGGTTCTAGAACAGCAAAAGAATGTGACAGAGTTGTCACTAAAAATGTGGAAGTCATTTGGGCGAAGTTTTCCTTTCCACATATAGGATTTGAAGGAATAGCTATAAAAGTTGAACGATTGATAGAATCTGCAGCAAAGCTAAATAAAGTACCATTAAAACAAAGAAACAACAGTTTTCAGCAGAAGGTGGAGACATTCGATGGAATGTTTGATATTTGCACTTGTACTTGTTACGATAAAAAAATCAGTCGAACGGATTGCAGATGTGATATTAGAGTTCCAATGATTGAGTGGGAGTCTTTTGTGGGGCAGAAACAAAGAAAAAGCCAACTAGGATCAATCGACAGAGTAACGACTTTCGCAAGAAAAAGGACTCACGATAGAGTTAAAGGATTAGAAAGAAGAGCCAAGATAAGCCTAGATATGAATGTCGCCTCAACCAGCAAACTGGACCCTTTACATATTATGGAAGATGAGAGCATGGAAATTGATGATGACAGCGACGATATTGACTTTGTTCCGGATTTTGAGCTGAGAGAAAACTATCAGAACAGAATTATTTATGATAACTTAACAATAACAGCAGATAGATACCATGTAAGTTACAGAGCTACTGCAGCTATAGTAAATACAGCTTTGAAGGATATGGGAATATTAGACGAAACCAATATGTTGGATAGGAAAAAAGTGGAAAGAGAAAGAATACGTGTGGGTAAAAAGAACATAATCAAAGTGAAATCAGAGAACACACAGATTGAAGGCATCGGATTTGATGGTAGAAAAGATCAAACTAAGACAAAGAGGGGAATGGAGTACGAAGAACATTATGTAATAGTCAAAGAACCTGGTGATGTTTACATGGATCATATAGCTCCAGATAACGGAACTGCTTGTTGTATTGCAGATGAAATAACTTTTATAGTTGATTCTAATAGCAAAGAATCCCTCAAAGCTTTGCTATGCGATGGCACCCCAGTGAACACTGGCAGGATTGGCGGAGTGCTAAAATTGATTGAATTATATCTGGACAGGCCGGTACAATGGCTGATTTGCCTTTTGCATGCAAACGAACTGCCCTTCAGGCACGTATTTGAAGCAATTGATGGAAAAACTTCGGGACCAAACACCTTCAAAGGTTCTCTTGGAAATAAACTCCGAGAGGATTTGACCAAACTGGAACTGGATATAGTTGATTATACCCCTGTAGAGGGCAACATTAAAGAAGTTTCGGCCGATATTGTTAAAAGTTTCAGCAGTGACCAAAAATATATGTATGAAATGTGCATTAGCGTACAATCTGGACGCATCTCGCAAGCGTTAGCCACCAGATCCCCAGGTGCCCTCCATCATGCAAGATGGCTAACACGAGCAAACAGGATCCTGTGCTTATATGTCTCTACACGGAATCCAGACAAAAAACATCCAAGACCTAGTAAAAATTATAATGCTGGTTTACGCTCCAGGCTGGTTTTGGATAAAGTCTCATCCAAAGGCAAATGAGGGAGCATCTAATTCTTGGTATATCATGCACTTGCTTAAAGGCTTATATAAAAAGCATCGGATGATTATGGAGCGTGTCCTCAGAAATAACGCCAATTTTGCTCACCCAGAGAATATCTTACTCTCAATGATAACACACAAGAAGAGAGGTCAGAGAGCTGGCTCTTCAGCACATCATTCGAGCAAGAACTAGGAGCACCAATGCGAGAAATTTTGAGCTGCCAAAAACACTGAACTTTGAAGCAGACGATTATCCTAACATGATCGACTGGGACAACGAAACCATCACCCCTCCAAATATTTTACAGAATTTGACAAATGATGATCTTAAAGTTCGAAATGAACCACTTCAGCTTATTCCTTTTCCCTGTCACAGCCAGGGAGTAGAACATGCTGTAAATGTGGTAACAGAAGCATCACAAGATAGAATTGGTTACGAAAACAGACATAAATTTATTTTGAATGTACTGGAATCGAGAAAAAAGCTTCCTGTGTTCCAATGAAAGGCCAGTGGTGTCAGTAATTTACGATTTTAAATTTCTTAAGGTGAAAATTTTGATTTTAGTATGCTTCAATTGATTCTTTAAGTAATATACGGAGAAAGATTTCTTATTATATATATATATATACACACACATTTTAACTGCAGTATAATTAATGTAAAGAACTACGTTTGTGTAGAAGAACGTTCCGAACAAGATGAGGAGGGAGAACGAACAAATGAAAAATGAGGTAACCACCCGGGAATCGAATCCGGGATCTTCCGATTGCCGGTCAGATATGCTATCCACTACACCATGTGCCTCGATTAATCAGAAGTCGTAATTCTCCTACATACGAGCAGAAACCGTTGCCCTGAGTGGGCACCTTCGCATTCCTTACATATATATACATTTTAACTGCAAACAACACAGATCCCGGAAGATCCTGGGTTCGTTTCCCGGGTGGTTACCTCATTTTTCATTTGTTCGTTCTCCCTCCTCATCTTGTGCGGAACGTTCTTCTACACAAGCGTCGTTCTTTACATTGTTTGCAGTTAAAATGTATATATATGTACGGCATGCGAAGGTGCCCCCTCAGGGCATTGGTTTCTGCTCGTATGTAGGAGAATTACGACTTCTGATTAATCGAGGCCCAAGGTGTAGTGGATAGCATATCTGACCGGTAATCGGAAGATCCCGGGTTCGATTCCCGGGTGGTTACCTCATTTTTCATTTGTTCGTTCTCCCTCCTCATCTTGTGACTTTTTACGTCAGATAGTTACCGAACCAACGCGCGGTGATAATATTTTAGATTTGGTGATGACGAACGGCGAGAATATAGTCGAAGGTTTAGAAGTAGGCGAGAGTTTAGGATGTAGTGATCATCAAATTCTTAGGTTTAAGTTATTGATAGAAAACACTAAGGATAGTAACGTAATAGAAGTCCCTGATTTTCGTAGGGCTAATTTTGATAGTTTTGCGGATAGGATGAAAGTAGTGGACTGGGATAACTTATTTATAGGTAATGACACAAATTTGCGTTGGGTGGCGTTTAAAGGAAGTTTTAGGAATATTGAAAGGGAGTTTATTCCTCGTAGGTCCAAGCGCGTTAGAAATCGTGGTAGGCCGAAGTGGTGGACTAGGGAAGTAGGCGAGTTTATAAGCGAGCGTAATGGAGCGTATAGGCTTAATAAGCGCAATGGCACGGTAGCTAACTTTAATAGATATATCGAGCTTAGACGTCAGGTTAAAAGATCAGTTAGGAATGCTAAGCGTAATTTAGAGATACTTATAGCTGCGGATAGTAAACATAATCCAAAAAAGTTTTTTGAATACGTAAATAATCGTAAGCCGGTAAAAGATAACATAGGCCCTCTAGTGGATGTTAATGGCGCTTTGGCTTCTGACCCTCAGGCGATGGCGGGTATTTTCAATGACTTTTTTGCGACAGTTTTTACCGTAGAAGACGTAAATAATGTCCCCGACGTGGACGATATCGTTCCATTTAGTAGCGAGACTATTTTGGATGAAATAACTGTTTACGAGGCTGAGATTGCGCATTATATCGATAGGCTAAAAGTTAGCAAGGCTCCAGGCCCTGACGCTTTTTATCCCAGACATTTGAAAGATTTGAAAGACGTTATCGTAGGCCCCTTAACGAAGATTTTTAATCAGTCACTCGAAACGGCGATTATTCCTGAAGACTTCAAATTAGCTAACGTCACTCCTATTTTTAAAAAAGGCGACCGCGCAGTAGCTAGCAATTATAGGCCCATTAGCTTAACGTCAATTGTCGGTAAACTTTTGGAATCCGTAGTTAGGGATCGTATTATCGATCACTTAGAAAGTAGAGATTTGATTAATAGTAGCCAGCATGGGTTTCGACGCCATAGGTCTTGTTTAACTAATTTGTTAGAATTTTATAACGAAATAGTGCGCGAATACGATAGGCATAGAGCGGCTGACGTTATTTATTTAGATTTTAAAAAGGCGTTCGATACAGTTCCGCATAGGAGACTCATTGCGAAGGTTAAAGCGCACGGTATACGCGGTCAGGTAGCTAACTGGTTAGAAGAATGGCTTCGTGCTAGGAGGCAGAGGGTCGTAGTTAATGGTAGTGAATCCGGGTGGTTAGATGTAGGTAGCGGTGTCCCACAGGGTTCAGTGTTAGGCCCATTGCTATTCGTAATTTACATTAACGACATAGATGTAGGATTGACTAGTAACGTGTCAAAATTCGCGGACGATACCAAAATAGGCGGTAAGGTTGTTAACGAGGACGATAGAAATAGGATCCAAGACGATGTAAATAGGATTATGGAGTGGACAGATAAGTGGCAGATGCAATTTAACGTAGACAAATGTAAAGTTTTGCATATAGGTTCTCGTAACAATAATTACGCGTACACGATGGATGATAGGGAGTTAGCGAGCGTTGACGAGGAAGTAGATTTAGGCGTACGCGTATCTAAGGATTTAAAGGTTAGGAACCAGTGCCTGGAGTCTTGCGCAAAAGCTAATAGGATGTTAGGCTTCATAGCGCGTAATTTCGAATTTAAATCGAAGGATATTATATTGCCCCTTTACAAGTCCCTAGTCAGGCCTAATTTAGAATATGCCGTTCAGTTTTGGTGCCCGTACTTGCGTGAGGATATTGATAGGTTAGAAAGGGTTCAACGTCGTGCCACGAAACTTATTCCGTCATTGCGCAATAAGCCTTATGAAGATAGGATTAAAGAGTTAGACCTGTATTCACTCGTAACTAGAAGATTAAAGGGGGAGCTTATTGAAGTTTTCAAAATCGTTAATAACATCGATAACGTAAATTTTGACAAATTGTTCACTTTCGATAATAGTAATACTCGCAATAACGGATTTAAGTTGCGTGGCAGACGTTTCATTACTAATATCGCTAAAAACTTCTTTACGTTTAAAGTAATTGATAAATGGAATAATCTTCCCGCGTCAGTCGTTCATTCTACCAGCGTTAATATGTTTAAGAACCGTCTTGACAGACATTTTAAAAGTATTAACGTTGTTTAATATAAATAAAACAAAGTTAGCAACAGGAGCTCTGGTGGTGGTGCTCGAGGATGAGTCTGTTGACGATGAATGCCAGCGTGTGATGCCAGCAAAAAAAAAATAAAAAATAAAAAATAGAACACGAACGTAGATGTAGCTCGTTGCGTAAACTAACCCACTTTTTGTTTAACTTTACCTATTTTTTTTTTTTTTACTTTGCATGTCTGTAACTCTCTTTCCTTGCATGTTTGTAGTTTGCTGCATGGTATGACTGTGAGTTAAGACTGTGTTTGCATGGTTTGTAAGTGTTCTTATTTTACTTCTTTTCATCTTTCACCCCCCCTCCTATTCTCCGACTATTTTTCTGACGTGGCCGGCGGATGATGATGGTGAGACTTTTTTCCTCTTTTTCTGAATGAATGTTAACCCACGAATGATAGGTGTTGCTCCTTACTTAACCTCTTATTCTCTTCTCTTCTCTTAACCCCCTACTCTTTCCTTTCTCTCGGGCTAACCTTGGAGTGGATCTTAGGGTCTTTGTTAGCCTTAGCTTCTGTAGATCTGTAGATTTACTTTAATCTTTGTTATTTATCAAGTTTTTATTCAAAGAATTGGTTTCAATTTCATTTCAATTTAAAAAAAGGGGGGCATATGCAACGGGTAGGGGGGGTGCGCATAGCGGTGTAATTACAGTATGTTGTTTAGGGGCCCAAAGGAAATTCCGAGCAGTGTGTAGAATAAGAATACAAAATTTCGACCCCCCCCCTAGTATGTATGAAGGTATAGTAGTGCCAACAGTGTTGTATGGACGCGAGGCATGGGTGGCGAAGGAAAGGAAAAGGGTGGATGTACGAGGTGTGTTCAAAAAGTTTCCGAACTGGTTACGCTGCGCGCGCACCATGTGATGCATGTTGTAGTGTGACTCAGTCTGTGTCCAAAGACGGTTACCACTTATTGATATCGTATTTTGTTCTCTCGATATTTACTGTTTTGTGAAGTCATTTTGCGTGTTTTGTCGCATTTTTTGCATTTGAATAATGCCTACTGTTGAAGAACAACGTGTGTGTATAAAATTTTGCGTTAAGCTGGGTAAGACTGCTTCTGAAACCCATGCCATGCTGAACACAGCATTTGGCAATGACGCCTTAAGTCGGACAACCACTTGTGAGCGACACACAGGCGCTTTAAGGAAGTCTGAACGTCGACGGAGGACGATGCGAGGGTGGGACGACCTTCCACTTCAAGAACTGATGACACTGTTACTCGCGTTCGTGAAATGATTCGAGGGAACCGTAGACTGACAGTGAGGGAAGTCGCGGACGAAATGGACATTTCGGTAGAGTCATGCCACACGATACTCGGAGAGAATTTGGGGATGCGTCGTGTGTCAGCCAAATTTGTGCCACGACTCTCGACTGCTGAGCAGAAAGAGCAACCTGTTGTTTTATCTCAAGACCTCGTTCAACGCGCCAATCTTGATGAAAATTTTCTCAGAAACATCGTTACGGGTGACGAGACTTGAGTGTACGGATATGACGTTGAAACCAAACAACAGTCATCGCAGTCCGATCGAATGTGAAGGCAATGCTGGTCGTTTTTTTCGATTACTACGGACTCGTTCATTATGAATTCGTCGCTAGAGGTTAAACAGAGCTCAAACCTAGAGTTTTATTTCGAAATACTGAAGCGCCTGTGAGACGCAGTAAGGAGAAAGCGGCCTGAAAGTTTGAACGCGGGAACGTGGATGTTACACCATGACAATGCGCCCGCGCGCACAGCGTTGTCAGTCATCAGTACCTAACGAAGCACAACGTCGTAGTCGTTCCCCAGCCCCCGTATTCGCGAGATCTGTCTCCGGCGGACTTTTTTTCTTTTCCCCAAACTTAAATTTGCATTGAAAGGTCGAAGATTTCAAAGTGTGGAAGAATTTATTCAAAATGCGACAAACGAACTGAAGGCGGTCGGGAATATGGCCTACCACGGATGCTTTCAAAAGTGGAAACGCTGTTGGGAACGATGTATAGCTGCGCAAGGAGACTACTTTGAAGGGGACAACATCAATTAGATCCTAAGTGTTACCAGAAAGTGTTTGTGGGATCAGTCCGGGAACGTTTTGAACACACCTCGTATTGGAAATGAAATGCTTGAGGACGATCTGTTGGGTGAGGCGGATTGATCATGTGAGAAACACTGATATCCGTGAGAGGTGTGGGAGTCGGAGTCTTGCGGAGATAAGCGGGTGTTAAAATGGTTTGGGCATATGGAGAGGATGCTAAAGAGGATTTACGTGTCGAAGGAGATGGAAGGATGGGGGTGAGGGAGGCTTTGGGTTAGCGGGGCCTGGGCGCAATGTTCCCTCTAATTTTTTTTAGTCCGTGTGCGCAAGAAATTTTCGTTGTGCGTACATTTAGATTCATGGTGAAAAATTGTGCAAACTTTTCTGAGCGCTATTATCTTCAAAATGAAATATATATAAATATTAAATACTTAATAAATATTATTTCCATAAGATGATAGCTTGATCATTACGGTACTCTTAAATAGATATTAAAAAACTGTTTAACAATATTATATATTCTTAAAAAGAAAACATTTTATCCATTCTAAAAATATGAATAAAATAAAAAATAGTAAAATAAAATTCAACAAAATAAAGAAATAAAATAAAAATAACATTAATTGAAAATGACTATTTTAGTTATCATTTCTCAAAACAATTTTTAGCATTTAGCAATTTAAAATAGACTATCGAGATTAATACATGATTTTATCCATTCACAAAATAGGAATAAAATAAAAAATAATTTTATTTTTTTGAATTATGAGATAATTACTATTCGTTTTTAGGCAAAAATAAGAAAGAGAAGGTTTATATTCAATGCGTTAATGTATAAAAGAAAAAAATGCAAATACATAGAGTAAAAAAAATCTGTATTGCGTAATTGCGCGGACGTCGGCGAAGTCGGGCGGAAGGGGTTAATACTTAAAAGAGCGACTATAGAGTATGTTGATGCAAATGGTTAGACCTTGTGTGACGGTATATTTTTGAAATTACTTCATTTACTGTCGTGACTCATGATACGCTTGAGCCTGTGCGCATTTTATTTTGCTGTGTGCGCGGGTTTCACAACGCGTGTGCGCGCGCACACGCGCACACCTTAGAGGGAACAATGCCTGGGCGTCTGGAAGGGTGAAAGATGAGCGCTAGATAGAAAAAAGTGGACGGGCTGGCAATGTTCCGGCTCAGGGTGTATGAAGCGGTCTGGGTAAATCGTGTAGTAGTCTGCGAGGCTGGGCTGTGGATAATGTTGCCCTGAGGCAGGTACATTATTGACATGTCAGCTGAAGTGAATGTAAGCGATTGAGGATTCTTCCTGACGCGACCTCACTGCGACGCGAGAGTGCGTTTGGGTATTTAAAAAAAAAGGAAAACTGTTCCAGGGAAGATAGGGTTCGAACTATCCCCGTCCCGTAATTCACTCCACAAATTGAAATTTATACTAAATTTAAAGACGACCTATACTAAATAAAACAAAATTTATAACGATAAATATCTAAACCACCAATTCGAAGGACCACAGGTATAATTACTTCATTAGGAAAGAAAAACTACCACTACTGATTACTATTCTTACAGATAAGAAGTTGCAATTACTTCCAAGATTGTTCTCCCATGATAAGCCGGCAGCGATATCTTGAGTTTCTCGAATGTGAGCTAAGATAACTCCATATAACGTGGGCCAACTCATCAGAAGGAGGCTATTCCCGAAGGAATAAATGATACCGCTCCAGTGGTAAATATTCTGTAAAATGCGCCTGCCCCTGGGTTTGTGGGAAAGTTTCCACATTTCGAGGAGTTCGGAAAAGTTTCATCAAATAACCGTCCTTCCAAACAATATCGTTTTTAAGAAGTTGGGAACAAAGATACTACATTTGCAGGGATGTGATTTTTCCGGTTTTTGCCGGATTTTTGTTTTTTTCGGAACGTTTAGATCAACCCACGCGAATTGTGCAAATCTGAGGAGAAAATATAAGGCGGGGGGGGTCAATGTCTTTGCCGATGTTCGTCTACTAGGCTTAATCACCCTATTCTGGGCTGGCCAAATAGCCAGTCCGGTCACGATTTGCGATCAAAAATCTTGGCGGGCAAGTCAACATGTTGGAGAGTTATCCCGTTGATGACCTACAATTTCAACGTGGCAGAGCAACGGCTGTTTATATTTCGTGCCGGGCCGGGTGGAGAGTTCTCCGAAACGCCAGTGACGACGCTGGTGTCACTGTTTATGAGTTGGTAAGCGCTACTTTTGGCTTCTGCTACGTGTAAGTGTATGAGTACCATGTTTTTCTGAGTTTCGTCATTAATTAAAATATAAGACGTGCTTATATTGACAAAAATATCAAAAAGAAATGAAAGTAATCAGAGTTGGTGGTAAGAGGATATGTCTCATGCTCACATTTGAGTAGAATATTGAAATTTGTAATCGTCTTGACTCCTGATGAGGATGAGACAAGCAGTAGCATCATGGTGAACTACACTCGGCATAGGTTTAGTTCCATTCACTATATATGATATAAGAAAGCAGAAGGAAAAGCTGGTATGATTTTATGTTGAGTAGACTGCAAAAAATGCGTGTGTGTTTAATAGGCTAACAACACTTGTGTGGAAGGTGGAGTTGGCAAGTTGTACATAGCCAACACTCTAGACTTACGACAGTGCACGGTCCGTAATTTAATCTCGGGCCCCCCTTCACGCCATGGGTAATTTGATATTCGAGATTAACGAAATGAGAAAAAAGGTATACATTAGGAAGTCAAAACAAAGCAGGCGTGCAGGCGTGCTGGAGTGCTGCAAACGAGACTTTCCGAGAAAACGAGGAAAAAAAGTCGAGGTTTCAGCTGGAATTTTGGAAAGGGATTTAGTAAAGTTTCACCGATATGTGTTACAAAAAATATGATCGTGATTCGTGATATTACTCTAGTCCAAGTAGTCTCACAAATATGCATTTAAAGTTAATAAATTATTTCCACAAAGTTTTGTATTTATTGTACAAAAACAAGAAATTAGGCTCCAATAAAGTCCGGAATAATTTCTTGTCGCCAAAAATTAGGGTGGTAGAAAAGTTTCTACTTGGAAAACATTTTATTTACCCCCGTCCCGCCCTAATGTAGGGCCAGCAAGTACAATATAATAATAATAATAAATCTAAATTCTGATATACCCAAGTCTACCCTTCGGAGGTAATTAACTATACAATCAAATAAACAACGAAATAATGTTACTGAAACGAATAATGTAACTACAGTATTACCAAATATATCTATGATAGCATCCATAATAACGACGATACCGCAACGACTCCACAATCAGAACTGCTGGCCTTTTCCAAACCCCATGACGGGGAAAAAATACAATGCCGCGCACCTTTCTTGCGCAATCTATTTCTCGTGATGATGATCGCTGTATTGTATTGCCACACGTACAGTCGCCTGCAATAGCTCCGCTCTACCCTCTCCGAGATGTGGTAACAACACAGTCCCTCTTTAACAAATCGTTGGTGATGGGCCAGGTGCCTGGTGACTGGAGGGAGGCCAACGTGACCCCTATCTTTAAGAAAGGGGATCACGAAAGTCCAGGGAACTATCGTCCTATTAGTCTCACTTCAGTTGTAGGTAAATTATTAGAAAGGATAATAGCTGATAGAATCGTTGACCATTTGGATTCCTACAAGCTGCTTGGGGACTCCCAACATGGGTTTAGATGGCATAGTCGTGTCTCACCAACTTGCTCGAGTTTTTCCACGTCATGTTGAGTGAGTACGATAAGAGTAGGGCGATTGATATACTTTATCTCGACTTTCAGAAAGCCTTGATAAGGTACCTCACCGCCGGCTAATGGCGAAAGTGCGCGCGCTGGGTATCGGTGGGGAAATAGGTAGGTGGATTGAAAACTGGCTGAGGAATAGGCGGCAGAGGGTGGTAATTAAAGGAGCTAGTTCGGGTTGGGCCTCGTCACTAGTGGGGTTCCTCAGGGTTCCGTTTTGGGGCCACTGTTGTTTACCATTTACATAAATGATATCGACGGTGGCATCGTCAGTCGGATCGCCAAATTCGCTGATGACACCAAGCTTGGGGCCAATGTTGGGACGCCCGAAGCGATCGAGGAACTGCGTGCGGACCTAGGTAGGATATAGAGTGGTCCGAAAAATGGCAAATGCCGTTTAACTTGGGTAAATGCAAAGTGATGCACATTGGCTACGCCAATCCCAAGTCGGACTACTCGATGTTGGGCAGTAATATCGAGGTGACTGATTTAGAAAAGGACTTGGGTGTGCTAATTAGCAGCGACCTTAAGTTTACGAAACAGTGTGTAGAGGTGAAAAGAAAGCCCAGAAACTATTGGGTTATATCAGGAGGCAATTTCAGTTTCGGAACAAGGAGATTGTGCTCTCACTGTACAATTCCCTTGTTCGGCTGTACCTGGAGTATGCTGTGCAGTTCTGGTCGCCCACCCTCAGGAAAGATATTGAGAGGCTGGAGCGAGTGCAGGCGAGGGCCACAAAGTTAATCCCTTCCGTTAGGCATATGGGCTACAATCGACGGTTACGCGCCCTGAACTTGTTTTCGCTTGAAACTCGGAGGCTGCGTGGTCAACTGATTGAGGTTTTCAAGCTCTTACGAGGGTTCAACGATGTCGATTTTAGAAGTATGTTTAGTTTAAATGATAACCCAACTCGCAACAATGATTGGAAGTTGGATTTGAAACGGTTTAGGACTAGTGTGTGTGGGAATTACTTTACGTATAAGATCTGTGACACATGGAACAGGTTACCTTCGGAAGTTGTGAACAGTTCCTCTGTGGATCAGTTCAAGAAAAAGGTTAGACGAAATCTTGCACACTATTTGAGTGTGTAAAGACATTTAGGACCTCAGTCTGCGGAAATTTCTTTTCCTATAAAATAGTTAATATCTGGAACCAACTTCCCTCAGAGGTTGTTTCCAGTCAAAGTGTAAATCTGTTTAAAAATAGGCTAGACAAAGTACTGAACACACTCATAGTTTAAGATTAAAACCTCAGAAAACTCTGCAGGAGTTCGCTTGCTCGGTGTCTCTGTGAGCAAGCTAAATATAGAGCTATTTTATATTCTCCACTTTCCTGTAAAATTTCCTTGGCTACTTTTCCAGGGTCAAGGTATTTTCTCAACCTTTTTCCGTACCTGCCTCTGGCAGGGAGGGTGGAGGGTGGGGAGAGAGCCTTCTACTTTTCTATCCAGTTTTCTACTACTGCTAGGATATTGAAAGAAAAATAAACGTTTACAAAATTTTCCCTGGCACCCGTTGCCATTGGTACCTCCTCGGTATGGGCCGCAAGGCCTTTTGAGGTACTTCTTTTCCTTGTAACTCCTTGTAACCCCAGTCCCCCACCCTCACTCACTCACTCCCCCACCCTCACTCACTCACTCCCCCACCCTCACTCACTCACTCCCCCACCCTCACTCACTCACTCACTCCCCCTCACTCACTCACTCACTCCCCCTCACTCACTCACTCCCCCTCACTCACTCACTCGCTCATCCCCCTCACTCACTCACTCGCTCACTCCCCCTCACTCACTCACTCGCTCACTCCCCCTCACTCACTCACTCCCTCACTCCCTCCCTCCCCCTCACTCACTCACTCACTCCCCCCCTCACTCATCACCCCTCCCTCCCCCTCACTCACTCACTCACTCCCTCCCCCTCACTCACTCACTCCCTCCCCCTCACTCATCACTCCCTCCCCCTCACTCACTCACTCCCTCCCCCTCACTCACCCTCACTCACTCACTCCCTCTCACTCACTCACTCACTCCCTCTCACTCACTCACTCCCACTCACTCACTCCCTCTCACTCACTCACTCCCCCCTCACTCACTCACTCCCCCCTCACTCACTTCCCCTCACTCACTCCCCCTCACTCACTCACTCCCCCTCACACTCACTCACTCACTCACCACACACTCACTCACTCCCCCTCACTCACTCACTCCCTCCCCCTCACTCACTCACTCCCCCTCACTCACTCACTCTCTCCCCTCACTCACTCACTCCCCCTCACTCACTCACTCACTCCCTCCCACTCACTCACTCACTCCCTCCCACTCACTCACCCTCTCACTCCCTCCCACTCACTCACCCTCTCACTCCCTCCCACTCACTCACCCTCTCACTCCCTCCCACTCACTCACCTCTCACTCCCTCCCACTCACCCTCTCACTCCCTCCCACTCACTCTCTCACTCCCTCCCACTCACTCACCCTCTCACTCCCTCCCACTCACTCACCCTCTCACTCCCTCCCACTCACTCACCCTCTCACTCCCTCCCACTCACTCACCTCTCACTCCCTCCCACTCACTCACCCTCACTCACCCTCACTCACCCTCTCACTCCCTCCCACTCACTCCCTCACTCACTCCCTCCCCCTCACTCACTCACTCACTCCCTCCCCCTCACTCACTCACCCCCTCCCCCTCACTCACTCACTCACTCCCTCCCCCTCACTCACCCCCTCCCCCCTCACTCACTCACCCCCTCCCCTCACTCACTCACTCACTCACTCAGTCACACTCACACTCAGTCACACTCACTCACTCAGTCACTCACTCACTCACTCCCTCCCCTTCACTCTCACCACACTCACTCACTCACTCACACTCACCCCTCACTCACTCACTCACACTCACCCCCTCACTCACTCACTCACACTCACCCCCTCACTCACTCTCTCACACTCACCCCCTCACTCACTCTCTCACTCCTCTCTCACTCACTCACTCCCACTCACTCACTCCCACTCACACTCACCCCCTCACTCACTCACTCACCCCCTCACTCACTCCCCCTCACTCACTCCCTCCCCCTCACTCACTCCCTCCCCCTCACTCACTCACCCTCCCACTCACTCCCCTCACTCACCACTCCCCCTCACTCACTCCCCCCCTCACTCACCACCTCCCACTCACTCACTCAATCCCTCCCCTCACTCACTCACACTCACCCTCACTCCCTCCCCCTCACTCACCCTCACTCACTCACTCACTCACTCACTCACCCTCACTCACTCACCCTCACTCACCCTCACTCACCTCACTCACTCACTCCACTCACTCACACTCCCACTCACTCACTCACTCACTCACTCCCACTCACTCACTCACCCTCACTCCCACTCACTCACTCCCTCTCACTCACTCACTCACCCTCACTCACTCACTCCCTCCCCCTCACTCACCCTCTCACTCACTCGCACTCACGAACTATAGGTTAATCTTGGTGTACAGACCTCCGCATCTCCTCCTCGAGGAGGATACAGCCCTGTACACCGAACTCAGTAGCCTGCTAGGGGATAGGGTGTGTGTAGTTTTAGGAGACTTCAACTGTCGCGGCATAAAGTGGGAAAACAGGACTGCCGATGCTGAAGGGAGGAGGCTAGTTGACTTTGCTGATGAGAACTTCCTCACTCAGTGGGTCAACGAGCCTACACGAGGCGAAAGCGTTCTAGACTTAGTATTCACGACCGAAGACAACCTCGTCACTGGCCTCACCGTTGACGAATCGTTGGGCGGGAGTGATCACGGTATTATTAGGTTCCGTGTGTGCGTCCCTCGGGTGAAGCGTAGTAACTCGAGAGGCAGTAAGCTCGATCTCCGGCGGGCGAACTTTGTTAGCCTCAGGGATAGCGTAGCAGAGATGGGGTTAGAGGTTGGCGGCGATGTTGAGGGAGTGTGGAGTGCATTCCGGGATGAGTTTATGGTGCTGCAGTCTGCTGCCATACCCTCAAAACTGGTCACCCCTGCTTCAACGCAGCCTAAGTGGTTCAATCGTGGCATCGCTTCGGCTATCCGAAATAGGAAAGTAGTGTATAGGAGGGCGAAGGCCAATCGTTCCCACGAGAACACTGAAGCGTATGTCCGCCTGTGTAGGGAAGTGAAGGCGAAGGTTAGGCTAGCGAAACGTAACGAAGAACTACGGGTGGCAAGCCTCTGCAAGAGGAACCCTAAGGAGTTCTTCAGTTATGTTAATAGTAGAAAGCCTATTAGAAGCATGATAGGTCCTTTAAAGGACGGAAGCGGCGTTCTGCGGACCTCCGACGCGGACATCGCTAAGGTGCTTAATGAGTACTTTGCGGGAGTGTTCACCAGGGAGGATACCCGCGTCATCCCCGAGCCAGCTGTGAGGCACGAAGGTGCTGACCTGGATAGTGTTAGATGTACCGCGACAGTCGTTGCTCATAGAATAGACAAACTGAGCGCGTTTAAGGCTCCTGGGCCAGACCAGTTTCTCCCCAGTGTTTTGCGAGAAGTGCGCGACCAGGTGGCTCCCCACCTGGCTACAGTCTTCAACAAATCGTTGGAGATGGGCCAGGTGCCTGGTGACTGGAGAGAGGCCAACGTGACCCCTATCTTTAAGAAAGGGGATCACGAAAGTCCAGGGAACTATCGTCCTATTAGTCTCACTTCAGTTGTAGGTAAATTATTAGAAAGGATAATAGCTGATAGAATCGTTGACCATTTGGATTCCTACAAGCTGCTTGGGGACTCCCAACATGGGTTTAGACGGCATAGGTCGTGTCTCACCAACTTGCTCGAGTTTTTCCACGTCATGTTGAGTGAGTACGATAAGAGTAGGGCGATTGATATACTTTATCTCGACTTTCAGAAAGCCTTTGATAAGGTACCTCACCGCCGGCTAATGGCGAAAGTGCGCGCGCTGGGTATCGGTGGGGAAATAGGTAGGTGGATTGAAAACTGGCTAAGGAATAGGCGGCAGAGGGTGGTAATTAAAGGGGCTAGTTCGGGTTGGGCCTCGGTCACTAGTGGGGTTCCTCAGGGTTCCGTTTTGGGGCCACTGTTGTTTACCATTTACATAAATGATATCGACGGTGGCATCGTCAGTCGGATCGCCAAATTCGCTGATGACACCAAGCTTGGGGCCAATGTTGGGACGCCCGAAGCGATCGAGGAACTGCGTGCGGACCTAGGTAGGATAGGAGAGTGGTCCGAAAAATGGCAAATGCCGTTTAACTTGGGTAAATGCAAAGTGATGCACATTGGCTACGCCAATCCCAAGTCGGACTACTCGATGTTGGGCAGTAATATCGAGGTGACTGATTTAGAAAAGGACTTGGGTGTGCTAATTAGCAGCGACCTTAAGTTTACGAAACAGTGTGTAGAGATGGAAAAGAAAGCCCAGAAACTATTGGGTTATATCAGGAGGCAATTTCAGTTTCGGAACAAGGAGATTGTGCTCTCACTGTACAATTCCCTTGTTCGGCCGTACCTGGAGTATGCTGTGCAGTTCTGGTCGCCCACCCTCAGGAAAGATATTGAGAGGCTGGAGCGAGTGCAGGCGAGGGCCACAAAGTTGATCCCTTCCGTTAGGCATATGGGCTACAATCGACGGTTACGCGCCCTGAACTTGTTTTCGCTTGAAACTCGGAGGCTGCGCGGTCAACTGATCGAGGTTTTCAAGCTCTTACGAGGGTTCAACGATGTCGATTTTAGAAGTATGTTTAGTTTAAATGATAACCCAACTCGCAACAATGGTTGGAAGTTGGATTTGAAACGGTTTAGGACTAGTGTGTGTGGGAATTACGTTACGTATAAGATCTGTGACACATGGAACAGGTTACCTTCGGAAGTTGTGAACAGTTCCTCTGTGGATCAGTTCAAGAAAAGGTTAGACGAAATCTTGCACACTATTTGAGTGTGTAAAGACATTTAGGACCTCAGTCTGCGGAAATTTCTTTTCCTGTAAAATAGTTGATATCTGGAACCAACTTCCCTCAGAGGATGTTTCCAGTCAAAGTGTAAATCTGTTTAAAAATAGGCTAGACAAAGTACAGAACACACTCATAGTTTAAGATTAAAACCTCAGAAAACTCTGCAGGAGTTCGCTTGCTCGGTGTCTCTGTGAGCAAGCTAAATATAGAGCTATTTATATATTCTCCACTTTCCTGTAAAATTTCCTTGGCTACTTTTCCAGGGTCAAGGTATTTTCTTCAACCTTTTTCCGTACCTGCCTCTGGCAGGGAGGGAGCGGAGGGTGGGGAGAGAGCCTTCTACTTTTCTATCCAGTTTTCTACTACTGCTAGCATAGTTTGAAAGACAAAATTTTCCCTGGCACCCGTTGCCATTGGTACCTCCTCGGTATGGGCCGCAAGGCCTTTTGAGGTACTTCTTTTCCTTGTAACTCCTTGTAACTCACTCCCACTCACTCCCTCCCCCTCACTCACTCACTCACTCACCCTCCCACTCACCCTCCCACTCACCCTCACTCACCCTCTCACTCCCTCCCACTCACCCTCACTCACTCCCTCCCACTCACTCACTCCCTCCCCCTCACTCACTCACTCCCTCACTCACTCCCTCCCCCTCACTCACTCCCTCCCCCTCACTCACTCCCTCCCCCTCACGCATCCCTCACTCACTCCCTCCCCCTCACTCACTCACTCCTTCACTCACTCACTCCCCTCACTCACCTCACTCACTCACCTCACTCACTCACTCACCCCACTCACTCACTCACTCACTTCACTCAACTCACTCACTCCCCCTCACTCTCACTCACTCCCTCCCCCTCACTCACACACTCACTCACTCCCTCCCCCTCACTCACTCACACTCACCACATCTCCTCACTCACACACACTCACCCACTCCCTCCCCCTCACTCACACACACACACCCCCTCACTCACTCGATCACACTCACCCCCTCACTCATCACTCACTCCCCACACTCACTCACTCATCACTCACCCCCTCACTCACTCACTCACTCCCCCTCACTCACTCCCACTCACCCTCACTCACTCTCTCACTCACTCACTCCCACTCACTCACCCTCTCACTCACTCACCCTCACACCCTCACTCACTCACCCTCACACCCTCACTCACTCACCCTCACACCTCACCCTCACACCCTCACTCACTCACTCACCCTCACACCCTCACTCACTCACTCACTCACCTCACTCACTCACTCACCTCACTCACTCACTCACTCACCCTCACTCACTCACTCACACCCCTCACTCACTCACTCACCCTCACTCACTCACCCTCACTCACTCACTCACACTCACTCACTCACACTCACTCACTCACCCTCACTCACACACCCTCACTCACTCCCTCACTCACTCCCTCACTCACCCTCACTCACTCACTCCCACTCACTCACTCACTCACTCCCACTCACTCACTCCCTCATCCCTCACCCCTCACTCACTCACCCCTCACCCTCTCACTCACTCACCCTCACTCACTCACTCACCCTCACTCACTCACTCACCCTCACTCACTCACTCACCTCACTCACTCACCACCTCCCACTCACTCAATCCCCCTCACTCACTCACTCAATCCCCTCACTCACTCACTCCCTCCCCCTCACTCACTCACTCACTCCTCCCTCCTCACTCACTCTCCCACTCCCTCCCACTCACTCACTCACCCCCTCACACTCACCCCCTCACTCACTCCCCCTCACTCACTCCCTCCCCCTCACTCCCTCCCCCTCACTCACCACCTCCCACTCACTCACTCAATCCCTCCCCCTCACTCACTCCCACACACTCCCCCTCACTCACTCCCCCTCCCCCTCACTCACTCACCCCCTCACTCTCCCCTCACTCACTCACTCACTCACCCTCACTCACTCACTCACTCACTCTCACTCACTCACTCACTCCCCTCACTCTCACTCACTCACTCCCACTCACTCACTCACCCTCACTCCTCACTCACTCCCTCTCACTCACTCACTCACTCCCTCCCTCTCACTCACTCACTCCCTCTCACTCACTCGCACTCACTCACTCACTCCCTCCCCCTCACTCACTCGCACTCACTCCCTCCCCCTCACTCACTCACTCCCCCTCACTCACTCACTCCCCCTCACTCACTCACTCACTCACCCTCACTCACCCTCCCACTCACCCTCACTCACCCTCTCACTCCCTCCCACTCACCCTCACTCACTCCCTCCCACTCACTCACTCACTCCCTCACTCACTCCCTCCCCCTCACTCACTCCCTCCCCCTCACTCCCTCCCCCTCACTCCCTCCCCCTCACACACTCCCTCCCCCTCACTCACACTCCCTCACTCACTCCCTCCCCCTCACTCACTCACTCCCTCCCCCTCACTCACTCACTCCCTCCCCCTCACTCACTCACTCCTGCCCCCCCACTCCACCCCTCCCCCTCACTCACTCCCTCCCCCTCACTCACACACTCACTACCCCCCCTCACTCACACTCACCCACTCCCTCCCCCTCACTCACTCACACTCACCCACTCCCTCCCCCTCACTCACTCACACTCACCCACTCCCTCCCCCTCACTACCACTCACCCCCTCACTCATTCACTCACACTCACCCCTCACTCACTCGATCACACTCACCCCCTCACTCACTCACTCACCCTCCCCCTCACTCACACTCACTCCCCCCACTCACTCACTCTCCCTCACTCACTCCCACTCACTCACTCACTCCCACTCACTCACTCCCACTCACTCACTCCCACTCACTCACTCCCACTCACGTCACTCCCCTCACTCACTCCCACTCACTCCCACTCACTCACTCCCACTCCCCTCACTCACGCACTCACTCACTCACTCCCCCCTCACTCACTCACTCACTCACACACTCACTCACTCACTCACCCTCACTCCCACTCACTCACTCACACTCACTCACTCACTCACTCACTCACTCACTCACTCACTCCCACTCACTCACTCACTCCCACTCACTCACTCCCACTCACTCACTCCCACTCACACTCACCCCCTCACTCACTCACCCCCTCACACTCACCCCCTCACACTCACCCCCTCACTCACTCCCCTCACTCACTCCCTCCCCCTCACTCACCCTCCCCTCACTCACCACCTCTCACTCACTCAATCCCTCCCCCTCACTCACTCCACCCACACTCCCCCTCACCACTCCCCTCACACTCCCCTCACTCACTCCCCTCACACTCACTCCCTCCCCTCACCCCCTCACTCACTCCACTCCCTCCCCCTCACTCACTCACCCTCACTCACTCACTCACTCACTCCCTCACTCACTCACTCACCCTCACTCCCACTCACTCACTCCCTCTCTCTCACTCACTCCCTCACTCACTCACTCACCCACTCACTCACTCACTCCCTCCCCCTCACTCACTCACTCACTCACCCTCCCACTCACCCTCACTCACCCTCTCACTCCCTCCCACTCACCCTCACTCACTCCCTCCCACTCACTCACTCCCTCCCCCTCACTCACTCCCTCACTCACTCCCTCCCCCTCACTCACCTCCCCCTCACTCACTCCCTCCCCCTCACTCACTCACTCCCTCAACTCCACTCCCCTCACTCACTCACCTTCACTCCACTCACTCCCCCTCACTCACCTCATCACTCACCTCACTCATCACCTCACTCACTCACCTCACTCACTCACCTCACTCACTCACCTCTCACCTCACTCCCACTCACTCACTCACTCCCCCTCACTCTCACTCACTCACTCACTCCCCCTCACTCTCACTCACTCCCTCACTCACACACTCACTCCCTCCCCTCACCCACACTCACTCACTCCCTCCCCTCACTCACTCACACTCACCCACTCCTCACTCACTCACACTCACCCACTCCCTCCCCCTCACTCACTCACACTCACCCACTCACCCACTCACTCACTCGATCATACTCACCCCCTCACTCACTCACTCACTCCCCCTACTCACTCCCACTCACTCACTCCCACTCACTCACTCCCACTCACCCTCACTCCCACTCACTCCCACTCACTCACTCCCACTCACTCACTCCCACTCACTCACTCACCCTCACTCAACTCACTCACTCACCCTCACCCTCACCCTCACCCTCTCTCTCCTTCTAGGATAGGAGAGTGGTCCGAAAAATGGCAAATGCCGTTTAACTTGGGTAAATGCAAAGTGATGCACATTGGCTACGCCAATCCCAAGTCGGACTACTCGATGTTGGGCAGTAATATCGAGGTGACTGATTTAGAAAAGGACTTGGGTGTGTAATTAGCAGCGACCTTAAGTTTACGAAACAGTGTGTAGAGATGGAAAAGAAAGCCCAGAAAATGGGTTATATCAGGAGGCAATTTCAGTTTCGGAACAAGGAGATTGTGCTCTCACTGTACAATTCCCTTGTTCGCCGTACCTGGAGTATGCTGTGCAGTTCTGGTCGCCCACCCTCAGGAAAGATATGAGAGGCTGGAGCGAGTGCAGGCGAGGGCCACAAAGTTGATCCCTTCCGTTAGGCATATGGCTACAATCGACGGTTACGCGCCCTGAAGTGTTTTTCGCTTGAAACTCGGAGGCTGCGCGGTCAACTGATTGAGGTTTTCAAGCTCTTACGAGGGTTCAACGATGTGATTTTAGAAGTATGTTTAGTTTAAATGATAACCCAACTCGCAACAATGGTTGGAAGTTGGATTTGAAACGGTTTAGGACTAGTGTGTGTGGGAATTACGTTACGTATAAGATCTGTGACACATGGAACAGGTTACCTTCGGAAGTTGTGAACAGTTCCTCTGTGGATCAGTTCAAGAAAAGGTTAGACGAAATTCTTGCACACATTGAGTGTGTAAAGACATTTAGGACCTCAGTCTGCGGAAATTTCTTTTCCTGTAAAATAGTTGATATCTGGAACCAACTGCAGGAGTCGCTTGCTCGGTCTCTGTGAGCAAGCTAAATATAGAGCTATTTATATATTCTCCACTTTCCTGTAAAATTTCTTGGCTACTTTCCAGGGTCAAGGTATTTTCTTCAACCTTTTTTCCGTACCTGCCTCTGGCAGGGAGGGAGCGGAGGGGGAGAGAGCCTTCTACTTTTCTATCCAGTTTTCTACTACTGCTAGCATAGTTGAAAGACAAATTTTCCCTGGCACCCGTTGCCATTGGACCCTCCTCGGTATGGGCCGCAAGGCCTTTTGAGGTACTTCTTTCCTTGTAACTCCTTGTAACTCTCACTCACTCACTCACTCACTCACTCACTCACTCACTCTCACTCACTCACTCACTACCCTCACTCACTCACTCACTCACTACTCACTCACCCTCACTCACTCACTCACACACCCTCACTCACTCACTCACTCACACACCCTCACTCACTCACTCACACACCCTCACACACCCTCACTCACACACCCTCACTCACACACCTCACTCACTCACACACCCTCACTCACTCACACACCCTCACTCACTCACACACCCTCACTCACTCCCTCACTCACACTCACTCCCTCACTCACACTCACTCCCTCCCACTCACTCACTCTCACTCACTCCCTCCTCACTCACTCACCCCCTCACCCTCACTCACTCACCCCCTCACCCTCACTCACTCACCCTCACCCTCACTCACTCACCC